>PVJI01000858.1:0-218657 GCA_004026765.1 Micronycteris hirsuta
TTGTTTTGTAATTTATAGAGTCTCTTAAAATAGATTTCCATATTTCATTTGAAACCTACAAAACCTCTTATTGTATGAGTGGTATATTATAATACCAGTTTTAAAGATTAAAAATTCCCTGAGATTTGAGTAACAAAACTATCTTGAAATAGCATAATGAGTAGATCTAGATATAAACACATGTGTCTTTGTTTTAATTTTTTAAATGAAAAAGCAGTGTTCTTTCTAATCACATCATTTCTTTTGAGATAACACTTGTGACCAAAGGTATATATAACAAGTACCAAACAAGTTTGATAACTCTATAATTCTATAAGTTAAAAGTGTTAAACTCAAGAAACAAAATAAATAAATTGTGATACAAGTAAATGTAAAGGCTGTAGTTAGATTAAAAAATAATTGTCCTGAATTGAGGAAATTTCCTTGTCACGAGCTTGCTGCAGGTCAGCAGCATAATATAATTGTTCAGAAATTGTTAATGAAAGCAAGGCAGAATTAGGAGAAGTATATTCTTCTGGGGAATGAGAATGGCAACTTTTTCTTCTCTGTGTTGGTCAAAACACAACTGGAGTTTTAAGTTTAGTAATTGGCAGCACATTTAAGAAGGTCATTAGCAAGCAGAAGTCCAGAGGAGGTGACTAAGTGGTGAGATGGAGCCAGGAAGCAAATCTGTCTCTCGGTTGCCCGGCACCACAGGCAGAGTCCTAGGAATCTGAAAACTAGCATTTCCTTTCATCTTCACAACGAACTTGAAGAGTAGGAACTAGTATTATTCCCATTTCTTAAATGAGAAAAGTGAAAAGTGATCATGCCATTACTGAGAGTCATAAGCTAGAAAATAAGCTAGAGTTCATTTGCCACAAAAGAATTCAAGGATGCACTTGTAAAAGTATACAATTATGCTAAAGCAATCCTAACATCACATAAGGACCTAGATTTATTTGCTCTTTGATGTTATATTGCTCCCTATACTTCTTGGGTCTCAAAATTCCACTGAAGTTAAAGAAGTTTACTTAACTTAGTTAAATATAAATAATGATATAAATAGAAATATATAATATACAATGTATATAATGTTATAATGTATTATATATGATATAAAATATAGATAACTATAAGCTTAAATTAACCATATTTTATAGGGCATAAAATTTAAACAAACCTATATTTTAGCAACTTAAAGTGTTTAATATTTCATTACTTAAAATTGTTGGCTGCAGCAAGAGCAGCACCAGGTGTTAGACTAGTAGAGTGAGACCAGACCTCTGTTCAGCAACCTCAGTACTTGAGTTCTGGCTAGGAAAGAATTCAGAGCCAAGACTCAAACTATACGAGAAAGTTTATTTCGAAAGCTGCAGAAGTAGAAGTGAGTGGTCAATGAAATTGGCTCAGGAAACAAGTTATAGAGACAAAAGGAGGGGCCCTTGGAGCTTTGGAAGGAGAAGGGTCAGATGAGGAGGCTGGGGGAAGGAGAAGGGGAGGGGAAATGAGCAGGCTGCTCCGTGGCAGGCAGAGCATACTGGGTCCTCAGTCCTACGGGCTCTGAAGGGTGAGAATTTTAGGGGAGGTCTCAGGAAAGGATCTCAGTGGCATATTCATCAGCTTTCCAGGTGTGTCCTTCCAGGGTTGTGGTCTACACTGATTGTTTGGCACCAGGGTAGGGGTCATTAGTCAACACAGCTTGTCCTGATGTCAGTCATGGCATCGCTTGTCTGGTTTTGCTGCTTTTCTGGGCCTGGGGATGAAACACAACTGAGGTCCAGATGTATTCCATATGGGTAATAATCTCATTGTCCTGGAAGTTTAATGTTAAGGACTATTCTCTGTCCCCTTGTTTATTCCTCCTCTAAGGGGATCTAATCAGCATGACTAGCGACATCTCAGGGGAGGAAAGGTCCCAGCTGCATGACCAGCAATATGTAAAGTCGGGGGTCCAAACCGTATGACCAGTGATATGCCAGGATAGGAAAGGTTATCCAGGGACAATGTTCTTATTTTCCCAGTTTTGCCTGTTGCTAGGTACTGAGGCTTTCTGTCCTGGTAACCTTCTGGACCTGGTCTATGGTCCTTCCATTGTTCATGTCTGTCTAATGGCCTACCACAAAAATAATTTAATCTCTTCCTAGCTATTATTCTCTTGCCATTTTTCTAATTTTTTAAATAAAGATTTTATTTACTTATTTACAGAGAGAGGGGAAACAAGAGAGAAAAAGAGTGAGAGAAACATTAATCAGTTGCTTCTTATATTCACCTCTGACTGGGGACTAAAACCCAAAACCCAAGCATGTGCCCTGACTGGGAATCACACAGACAACCTTTTGCTTTGAGGGATAACTTCCACTCAGCTGAACCACACTGGTCAGGGCAGCCCCATTTTTGATTATTTTAATTAAAAAAATTGAACCATTAGGTAAACAAAAATAAGAAATAAATAATAAAGAAAAAGATCTATCACTGCCCTGATACCAATTCTCTGATACCAAGTAGGTGTTTTGCAATTTAACTCAATTCTGACACTAACGACTTCTGCCTGATTCCACAAGTTGAAGGGAAAATTCTCCACCAGACTACCCTCATTTCAGGTGCCAGCCACCACAAGTCTGGGAGGCCCTTGTACTTTTGACTGATTAGGTATAAATTTGGGGATCTAGAATCCCCTCAGTTTGATAATTTGCTAGAGCAACTCACAGAACACACCAGAAGCATTATACTTAGGATTGCAGTTTTATTGTAAAGAGTACAGAACAACAACGGCCAAATATAGAGATGCTTAGGGCAAGGTCTCTGTGGAGGGAGCTCCTGATGCAAAGCTTTAGTACTTTCTCCTGGTAGTGTCTGGGCACATCACCCTCCCAGTACATCAATGTGTTCATCAACCAGAAATCTCCACCCAGCTTATGCTCAAGAGTTTTTATTTGATGTCACTACCTAGGCACGATTGATGAAATCATTGTCCTTGTGATGGACTCAATCTCCAGTTTCCCTCTCTTCTCCTTCTGGAAGCTTTGCTGGTCTGAATTTCTGATGCTCCAATCACACCCTTGGGCTTTTTGCTGAACGGCCCCCATCCTGAAACTATCTTTTGGGCTCTAATGAGTCACCATATTTGCATACAAAAGACACTTCTATCATTATGGAAATTCCAAAAATTATTTATGCCTTGTGCCAGGAACCAGGGACAAAGACTACATATATTCTATATCTTATCATGTATCTTATCTATCCATCCACCATCCCAGTGTCCTATCAGTTGTCTGTCATTGAGGCAGCTTCATGTACTTTATACAACCACGTTTAAACTTTGAGAACATATTTAAATTTAGATTAGTTATAGTCAAACATGAAAATTTAGGTTTGCAGAAATTTTCCTCCTTTGTCGATGATTAATGAGAAAATTAAGGTATAGCTTTTATTGATTAGGCATACACAGGGTGCCTCTGAGGACTCCCCATGCCTTGTACCTATTAGAAATAGTTATTCTAGGTTGAGGACTAACTAGTCACAATGAGGGAATTTCAGTTGCATGAATAAAAGGAGTTTGTATTTTCTTTCCCTACTCTTTTGCAAATGAAATACTGGCTTTAAGCATTCTTTTTACCAAGAAGCATTTTAATATGATACTTTAATTAAGTTGCTCTGTTTAACCAACACCTCAATCTGATGCTTTTCATGGGAGATTTTTCATGTGTGTGTGTGTAAGTATATCTGTAGAAGCAAAGGTATATTATCATTTGTGTCAGGAATTGACATGATCTTCGTACTTGTTAATCCATAAATAAGGATGTGTCTATCACAGGCAGAGAAAATGAAGGGGTGAGGAGAGAAACAATGCACAGCGGCAGGGAGTCTGTGTGTGTGTCTAGTGGAGCATGAGCAAGTGAAGATGGTACTGATTTAGTTTTTCATTCTGTTCATCACTGAAGTTATGGAGATAATATAAAAATGGATATTGGCATTCCTTTAAGTCAGTATAATGCACACACATTTTATAAGGTTTACAGCTTGCCTAAGGTTTTGTGGCAAGGTGTACAGAAACTTTAGAACACTTCTGAGGTCAAAAGAGAATGAAGTCCCTGAAAAATGGAGTGCTCTGTCAGATGGAATTAAGCCGAAAGGCGTACATCCTGCCCACACACACCTGAGTTTTGACGCAAATGATGACAGGACAGGTAGAGAAAGGAGCATTACTACGTCTGCTCATAGTCCCCGAAATGACATCACCCAGCCAGGGAAGAAACAGGGGAGAAAATCTGGTATTTTGACAAGGAAGAATCTAAAAACACTATAGAAAACTTGAACTTTCAGCAAATGAGAGCTTCTGGGAGGGGGCAGGGGCAAAGATTCCAACCAAGAATGTCTGGATGAAAAGAAGCCAATAGTAAAAGACACTGTTGAAGAATCTAATGATGTGGGTTTCAGTCGTAGAGAAGGCTGTGTAGTAGTTGGGGGCATCTTTTAGGGCTTTTTTTTTTTCTTGACATTAGGAAAGAATTGAATTTTTAATAAAAAATAATTCTGAATAATTTCTAATTAAGTTGAGACAGAGAAGGAAAATGAGACATAAAATAAAAGATCTTTATATCTTGGGAATAAAAAATACTCCATACCCCCAAATGGACGTCAGTGAATTAGCCTGCCCACCTGGCTGTAGAGTTGGTCCAGTCGCTGCCCATTCGGTGAGGAAAGGAGAAGAGGGCAGGGATCTGACTGAGGGTCCTACTTGAGCCCCAAGGAGCCTACAAAAGGCAAAAGGCTGTTATATTTTGGCAGCACTAGCAGAATCTTAAATTGTCAAGTTCTCATCTAACTTGCTGCATATCCCGTGTCGCCATAGCTACTGTAAAGTATTATTTATTAAATAAGTGATAAATATACTCAAAAATTGCAGCCACATGGGCTGCACAAATGCATTTTCATATTCTTAACATGTTGCCAACTTGCAACTCTTGGAAATCTGAGTAAATGTTTTGACAAGAAGAGACAGCAAGGACAAATAAGAAGTAGCGGTCTGAGGAAATTCAGCCCCACTTTTAACAGCTTTAAAGTCTTAAGAGTGTTTTCACTGGGGCAGTACCAGATAAATTGCTCTTATATGTGCATGCAAGAGGCTAAAATTCCTTTGAAAGTTTATAATTTCTCATGGGAAAACACAACATAAAAGTTACTTTTACTCATAGAAAAACAAAACCATATTTTCCTGTCAACCTTTGCTGTTGGGAATTTCAAAATTTTTGCATTTTTTTCCTGTGATTCTTAGCTGGCCCCAGGGACAGGCGTTTACAACATAATTTACTTTCAACGTGTCTCTGTAAATCATTGTACTACTCTATTGCTTGTGAGGAGGGGAAAAAGAAAAGCTCCCAGTGGGGCTTCTCGTCCCACTTTCCCTGGACTCCAAGAGCCCAAACAAGAACAGAAACTTTCCCCTTTCACGTCCAGCCTCAAAGACAGATGCACACAAAGAAAACATCGTGCAGTGAGTATAGGTAAAGTTAAAACTATGGGCAGGCCTCCAGGCAAAAGATTATATTTTAAGATTAATTGAGATTTGCCCAAGGTGATGAGGAAATTGTCAAAATGTTCAAGTCATTCCAGAGTAGGTGGGTTGCCCTCAGCCAAATGACTTAATCTTTTTTCATAAGGTTATTTTTTTTTTCCTAAGGACCTGTAGGATACTTTTGCCAAGCTAATAATACCAAGGATCATTCAGTTTTACATGAGGATTTGATGACTTATACAGTGGTTGAACCTTCACCTTTTACAACCTTAATGGGAATTTATTAGCTATTTCACAGTGTGTAAATTTGAATCTAGGTCAGATGAGGAAGAAAAATAGGGCATAGCCAGGCCTGAAGAACAACCTGAAAAATGATACAGCACAACCAAAAAAGATAACGTGAAAAATTAAACAGATAATTAAAAGTGTTTTAAGCAATCTGAGATTTGAAGACAGAACCGGGTAACTTAGAGCTCTATAGACTATTTCAGCTCGAATGCAGGTGACTGCTGAGCCTGGCTCCTGCAGAAGTGCTGAGGATTAAAGAGTTAAAATGTTGTATCAACCTGCTTCTGCTAACTGTCCATAGCAGGAAATGTAACCCAGGTGGGTTTGATATTCACAAGATTAAAGCGTATGTCTACCATCAAATGGTCACCACATTAAAGCTGTTTTAATGAGGCCTTGGGAGATAATGAATGAATGTCGCTAATTCACTACAGAGAAGACAGCCTGACCTTCTTCTGACCTCTTTGCCGCCAGGTATCTTAAACAACATATTAGTTCTGCTTAAAGCCAAAATGGGACGGTCTGCAAGATAAAAACAAGCCAAATGCTTCGGAGAATGACTTTTGCTGGTGTTAAAGCCAGAAAAAAATGTTCTCCCTGGAGTCCTTGCAAAAAGAACACTGTGTAACAGGATGAAAGTCATCCTCACTGACACCTTTATCTCGCACGCAGCTCTCTGCTTCATCAGGCTGCCTCCTATAGTGACCAGGGTGTTTGCTGCAGGGCCCTCGATATTGCCCAGTGACACCGTGCCAGAAACATACCACTAGGTAAAGGCATGGGTGGAGGACTGTTATTTAAGGATACAATTATTTGCTGGTTTGACTTGATCCTGAATGATTTTAAAGGAATTTGAGGGAGTGCTTATCTTTTAGGTAAGGTTTCATAAATATAAGCACTTGATAGATTTAAGACAGCAATGTAGTGGAGATTGTACTTGCTAGAAAGTACTCAAGACAAAGTCAATTTATTGTGATTCCACTTGTTTTTCCAGGCAGCAGGAATGGGGGGTAGGTCTCTATATGAACTGAGGAGCCAGTGATAGCTTTTCCCAAATAATAGACTATCTGTCTCTGCTAAGAGGTGAACTGAAGGAAAAGCTACGACTAGGGAAAAAGGAACAGACAGGAAACACTCTGGTGACTAATTTGTTCATTGAGTAAAAAACTGTCAAATAAGGTAAGAGTAATAAAAGTGAGAATCTATTTTAAAACTTGACCAACACAGATATAGTAAGTATTTTAAGTTACAGTGTTTTCAGATATTTTTCTGGAAGAAGCAAAACATTTGGAGGGAATTGATAGACTTTATGAGAGCCTTGTATTGGAATAGTCTTTCTCCTAAATAAACTTATCAAGAAAGTTTACAGGTGCATTAAATAAATATTGTGATTTGTCTATATGTGTACAGCCTCCTTTTTAAGGCTATCTGTAGTTTAAAATATTAAAGAAAACTAAAGTGATAGGGGAAAATCCTCAAAATTATTTTTCAGGCCAGATTTATTTGGCAAGCACATTTAGGAAACTATGTAGTGTATCGAGTTTTGAGTATTGTATTTGGACACTAATCCATAACTGTAGTCATCAGTTTACTGACAACCATCTGCTTGGACACTACTCCCATGCTCTAATAAGTGATGTTAAATTAAAATGACAACAGACAATTTCGGCAGCAAAAGTAAAAATGGCGATAGCACCCTTGAACTCATACAAAGTGCTGCAATAAGTCAAACAGCGATCCTATTTCATCATTATCCAAACACATTTAGGTAGAGAATGCTATCAAACTCTTTCCATTAAACCCAAGATATGTGAAAGCATGATCTATGTTGTTCTTTGCTTTTTTTATCTGTCATGTCTCTGTTCACAGTAACCTTGCCTTGTCAGAGCATCCCACTGAGGAGCCCTAGTTATCAAGTCAAATGAAGCTTTCTGTCAGTATTTCACTTCAGCTGAGCCTTCAGACGTTACAGAGAGGAGATAGGGGCTTAGTAAATGTTGGGCACCCTTTTCACCCTTTGGTGTTCTCTAAGTCCAGTTACCATATTTATTCCAATGATCCCCCAGTATCCACATCTAGCCTGGTCCTCTTGCTGAAGGTCTGGACCTACAGTGTTGATGACCTACAAGGTATCTCATATTAAATGTTTCATAGGCATATTCAAGTAAACATGCTCAAAACCAAACATACTTCTTCCTATACTACCCACCCCTACATAATATTAATCAGTTTAGTCCTGTCAAAATCTCAAGGAAAAGAACCACCATGTACCAAATTGCCCATGTTAAAAACCTAGAATAATTGTTCATTTATCTTTCTCCTTTCTTCTTCATAAACCAACTAGACATAATGTCTCATACATTAGGTAACAAGTGAATCAAAATACAACTTAAATTTGCTTAAGAAAAAAGAAAGAAAATTAATTGGATCATTTACCGGAGAAGTTCAGGCCTAGATGGTTCTAAGACTTTACTTCTATCTTTGAGCCTTCTTAGGAGTCTTTCCACCTCTAAGCTCTGCTCTTCTTTGTGTTGTTTCCATTGCTGGTAAGTTCTCTGTTTAGGGCGGCCAGAAGTCTGCTGACAGCTCTACTACAGACTACCTGCTCAGCAATCCAAGCTGAGGAAAAAAAAAGTCTGGGAATCCAATCCTATAGTCTCTGTTCTGCCAGAATTAGATCAAGTGCTATACCTGATCCAAGGGCGTGGGTAAGAGGAGACATTGATCTGATTGGTCAGACAAATTACACATCCACACCTGGAATAGAGCTGAGGTTAATGCCACCTGAGATCCAAGAATGAATATTGTGAAAGGGTAAGAGCACAGAAATTAGAGTACATTACCAACAGAGTGAAGTGAGTGCTAGTAGAATATTCTAAGAATGTGTATTTTCCTTTTTTTCTAAATACAAGCAAAATGTAGAAAAAGTGTGGGTGCATTAAACTGTAACCTTGATATAATGTTAACTATACAGTATGAATTGGTGAAAAGTAGGCATATTTTGGAAGTCATCTGGGTTTATTTAGAAAGCTTCTGCTTGCATTTTTCTCCTGAACATTGAGCAATTTTTATGTATAGCATGTTATTTTACTTTTGAAAAATGAATTCTGGATTTTCAAAATAGAAAATTAATTTATATTTTCCTAACTTAAATAGTAGTGTAATAGTTCAAGGGAGAAACTAAAAGTAAGAAGAGAAGGTATTTTATAAGCTTGAAGAAAATAAAAACTTGGGAATGACTTAAATTATGGACATTAAGTATATAAAGATTATTCATACTAATATTACCCAGCAGCTGTTCCTTTCCAGTGAAAATTAAACGAAGAGAAAAGCTTAATTTTCAAGAAGAGAATTTAGATTAGGGACAAGGAGTTTGATGTTTCCATGCACATTGAATGCACCTGCAGCAGGAGCAGAGCCCCTGGTAGCTGGGGCAAGAGGTTGAGTGTGCTGGCTGCAATAGCACAAGGTTGGCTTCTTACCCTGTGCTCTTCTCTGATCTTTTCCCATTAAGGAAGCAGAAAACCTGAGTTGGGTGCTGAAATGCACTCACCAGGGGAATGAAGGTATTTCTTTCTCCTCTCCTACATTTCTATTAAGCTGTGAAAGATGCTATCTTACCAGAATGGTTTGTATGGTGGTTCTCAAAATTCAGGAATTGGAATCACCTAGAGGGCTTGTTACAACACATGGCTAGACCCCGCTTGAAGAAATTCTGATTCAGTAAGTCAAGTGTGGGCCTACAAATGTCATTCCTGAAAGTTCCCAGGTGATACTGAAGGTGCTGCTCTGGGCAGCCCACTTTGAGAATCACTTGCTTCAACATTGCCCTGTTGTAGCAAAAAGCACTTTGGGAATTCTTTTAGAATGAGGCAATTTGAAATACAAGTGTCCAGGTAGTTCCATATACTTAACAAATTAATTATGAGCCTCTATATGCAGTATTTTCTTAGAATATTTTGATCAAACTGGACTAATTAGAGGAGTTTTCACATTTATTCTTCTTTTTAAGGGATTGGAAACCTTACTTTTAGAGAACTCTGGCTTGTGACCTTTTCCCTGGTGATTGAGTATTTTCTTCTCTCTTTTCGTTTCCTGTCTCTAGCCAGCATATTTCTCATTCTCAACTGAAAACCACAAGCCTAATCAAAATTTCAGCAAGTACTGCCTGGGTCTTTACAGAAGACCTCACACCCAGTGAAAGAAAGTGACCAACTGGCCTAATAGGCCCCGGTGATTTAGAAGAACACATTCAAAAGCAGTATAGTTTGTGTGTTCAGAAGTGCTGCATCTTAATCAGCTTAGATGGCAGTTGAGAGGGGGTACTTTGAAAAACTTTTTTTTTTCCTGAAAAGTGGTTCTAGTTCTGAAGAAAGAAGACTGCAGTTAAAATATCATACAGGGAATCTGAATAAAATTGTTTCATGACTTGGGAGCATGGGTTAAAAGTAGTATTTCTAAGTGGACATTTTAAAGGAAAGGTGAATTTAAATAGGCATAAATAATACAATTATAAATAAATTAGAAAACAACTTTTTTTAGTGAACTCTCTTCCTCTTGAATTACCTGCTCCTCAGTACCTTGAGTAATGCACTCATGAACCCATAAACTGCTCAAGGTAGGTCACAAAGTCCAAGGCATGTAAACATAGTGTAAGTTCCAGCGGGGGTTGAGAAAAAGTGAGAACCCTTCTGCTTTAGGTTGGTAAAATTCTTTCCTTACTTTTTTTGTTTGATGTGTGGTGGTCAGGCTTTTGTCAAGGGTGCAGAAGCTGAAGACCCTTGAGTGCTTCATACCAATGTTTTCTCTCCTCACTTCCCTCCACCTTGGAGGGTACACAGCCTCTGTTTATTGATAGCATTTTATTGTTAGCAGATAAATCTTCCATCAGTTTGGAATTAGCTTATTTAAATTGTCACAAAGAGATGTCCCACTGTCCATTTTGTGCATGGGGGAATTAAGGTTCTTAGGAAAAAATCAGTGAGCTAATATATAGAAAGTAGCCACTTCAAGGTCCAGCACATGCTAATCTGCTGTTATGCATAAAGTGCAGTACCTCTCTTCATAAATTTATACAGAATGGACATGCAAAATCCATGGTGATAAGTTCTATTACAGATTTAGTATAAAGTGCAAATGAAACAGAGAGAAGGGAACAACCAACTCACTGTGGAGAGGTACAGAGCGGTTCTCAGATGACAGGACTCCTGAGGCCTGTGTGGAAACTCAGCACATGGTAGAAACATCATATTTATTAAATAGATACTTAAGAACATTTCACCATGAAATTTATATAGAACGATGTCTCATTCTGATGCAATGTAAATAAATTTTATCAGAACCACTTTTTCCTTTTTGGTTGAATTGTACTATGTAGTCAATAATTACCCAAGGATGATTCATCAAAATAAAGGAGAAGTAAACAACTATGGGACAATTACAGAGTGGAATACTACTCAGCATAGAAAAGAAGACATTTTTACACTTTGGACAGCATGGATGGACCTGGAGAACATTATGCTAAGGGAAATAAGCCCGTCAGAGAAAAACAAATGCAATGTGATTTTACTCATATGTGGAATCTAAAGAACAAACTGAACTAACAAGCAGAATAGAGACAGACTCATAGACAACAGGCTGACAGTTATGGGTGAGGTTTGGGGGTAGAGGGATTGAACAATAAGGAAAAAGGACTCATGGACATGGATAACAGCATGGTGATTGCATGAGGGGCCAGAGGGAGGAGGTATAAGGGGAATAAATGGTAATGGAAAAAGACAATAAAAATACATTTTAAAAAATGGGAAAAGCATTTCCTCCTCAGGAGAGAGAGAAAAAAGAAAGAAAGAAAGAAGTACAAACCCGAGGTACTTTGGTAATTCCGATTCAACTTCATAGATAGAAAAGAGGGTGGAGTAGAGTACCGAAGGGCCACATATACTTTGTAAAATTTCCCAGGTGTTTCTGGTTATCAGCAATTCTGGAAACCATTGTTTTAGTACAGCTGTTTTCTTCCCTGTCTGAACACTGGGATCACTCTTTTAAAATTACTCAAACCTAAGCCCTGCCCTAGTCTTCCTTCCTTTATTTTGTAAGTACTCCAGGGTTGTAAGAAGGTGCAGCCAAGTTTGAGGGTCACTAGTTGAAGCAGATGAGTTAATGTTACACTTAGCTAACAGAGGGTGGGTGGCGGAAAGGAGGGAATAGAACAAATGTTAGAAATAACACAGCACTCTTACACTCTTGTGGAGGTTTTATTGTAAATTATAAGTAGTACTTTGAATCTAATTTTGTTATTAGTTTTTGACCCCTTTCCCAACCCCACACCTTATAGGGAAATGGGGGAGGACGGATGCTAATTTCCAGCAAGCAATTCAGCCTGAATTGTTCCTTAAAGTGAGTACTCATACCTTGCAGTGAGGAGAAATGAAGACATTCTTTGCAGCATCCCACTGTAACTTGGAGTGCAGTGTCTGTCCCTTCTGTAAGAAGTGAGGTGGTTTACCGTTCTTTCACTCTGCAAATGATGGTGTGTGTGCAGTTGTCCAGTGTGTATGCAATCCTGACTTTCACTGTAGTAAAAAGAAAAAAACACATTTGGGGGAAAATATCAAAATTTCATATTTTACTCACCATGAAATTTAGATTAAATACTGTCTCATTTCTTATTTTATAAGAAAATAAAAAGAAAGACAGCTAAGATGAGAGTGGATCAAGTAATCAGATTGCAAGTTTTGAAATTCAAGAGGATGACATATTTTGGAAAGTATCATAATTCACTTATGTAAGACCTTTCTATTTTAAATATATACAGACAACCATTAAAGACAGGTCTTCAAGCGAGGTGAGTCCTTATTTAGGTTGGTCTCATATAGCTCGTTCATGTTTCTATGTCTGTTTTTTTTTTTTTTTGCCATATAGTAATCCTTCAAAGCTTCAAAGAAATTAGATATTTTATTTAAGAGTGTTAAGACCAGTATTGAATGAAGTTTGTGGTTCAAAGGCTACAATGAGAGAAACATATGAAAAGTTGTTTTCCCAAAGATATATCTTCTGTAATTCTGGAGAGTTCAAAAACTAAACTTCTGTTTATGTAAGTGATAAAATGACTTAAAGTTTTAACATTAATGGTATAATGATGTTTGCGACACTATTTTCAAAGTGAATAATCTATTTAAGATTTGTTACAGTTAAGCAATATTTCATTAATCTTTCATTCATTTAGTATAAGTCTTCCATTTTTGGAGCAAATGTGCCAGTGGTTTGTCCCTGGCATTCAGCCAGTAGACCTTCAAAGTTAGAGAACCATCAGTGAGTGTCTGTGTGGATTCTCCATATACGCATGTATTCACACAAGGCGGTTTGTTTTTTTCCCTAAGCATTCTTTTCTATCTTCCTCTGTTTTAGATAGTTTAAATTTTTATCTTTATTGGTATAATATCACTATTTTAATTCAGCTAAAATCTGAGATAGAATGACATTCATTTGGCTTTTGTGTGGACTTTATTTTGATGTTTCTGCTTAATAAGAACACATTTTTAAAATTTTAAACCAAAGGAATACTCTTGGATGCATTTTGCATTAAATACCTAAAATCTTTTATATAGGTCATAGACTTAGCCTGAGTGTAGGCCATTAGTTACTAAGCAATAATATTTATGCCATATATCTTTTATTTATAATATCTAAATGTTTTATGTTGTGTGGAGGTACCAGAGCTATTTTCTGGTTTATCTCTATAATTAAATTCTCTGCATGGTATAACATAGATCACGACACAACTCAAATGAGCAGAAACAGTTATTGAAGTTATGGGTTCTATCCCACCTCAGTCCACTTAAAAAGAAAGGTTGATTTATTTTACTTTCCTCTATCTATAATGACCATAAAGGAGGAAGGCAAGAAGGGAAACAGAACGTTGATCTTGTTAATAACGATATGAAGTCTTTACCATGGTTTACTGGAGTAAGACAAGAGAACTCACATTTTCTCTTCCTTAGCAAGCCTCTTCAGATGGGGAAAGTGCCTCCAGATTGATCCTTAAATGCATCTGTTGGTTTTCTTCAATGGGTGCAAGATGTTCCGACATATAGCCCATGTTCATATGGATAGAAGCACATGCATTCGTGTGCAGGTGTCTGTGTCACATATAAATACTTTGGCTTTGTAGAGAAACCAAAGATCAGGTAATCCTACCAAGGAAAATCAGATCATACCACCCCTTCTGCTATGATCAACATTCTTTCTTTCCGAGAACACATAAATGCACACATCCTACCTGCTTCATATTATTCTAGTAGTGAGCATTTACTAGATTCTTAGACACTTAAATTCTAGTAGAATCTTGAGGTTCTAAGATTCAACACCATTCTACATGTTGATTGTTATTTTATAAAAGTTTTAAAAATAATTAACAGTGTATAATTAGATCACAGTATACTGTAAATATTGATAATGTGGGTTATACTTTGTGTTTAACCACTTGGCTCCAAAGCTTATCAAATTTATTCAATCTTTTCTTTGTTCAGAAATTTACTGAAATCACCATGTTTGGGAAAACATTACTTTTGCTTTGATTTGTCTATTTATTATTAAAATCTTCACCCAAGAATATACTTACTGATTTGAGAGGGAAAGGGAGAGGGGGAGAGAGAGAGCAATGTGAGAGAACATCTATTGGTTGCCTCCCATATGCCGTGACCAGGGATTGAACCCTCAACTTCTTGTTGCATGGAATGACACTCCGACCGAATAAGCTACCCTGCTAAGGCTGGCTTTGTTTAAAATAAGCTGCTACCTACCCATGACAAATAGTACCTAAAGTTTTACCTCCTTCTGGAGGTAAAACCTTCAATATCCAGTCTTGCTGAATATTGTTTGTTCATGCATTAATCCATTTAACAAATATTATTAAGTATTTAACCATGAACTCTGGGCTTTCCAGGTAAAAAATAATTGGTCTTCTACTCCTGATCCGTATAGATACTATTGCTCCTTCTATCAAAAGAGTGTTGGAAAAAGCAAACGAACAGAAAAACAATAGCCCCAACATTCCATTTGTTGATATTTATACTATTGTACTGTTTTCTGTTTTCTCCCTACCCCAAGATAACTTTCCAATTGCTCCTTTGGATGTCTACTACAAAGTTAACTCATCTCTCTAAGAAGTTCATGGAATAGGAGGTCCCTTATAAAACCGTAGGTTATTATTATTCTCTGTCATTTGTTTGTGCCTCTTTGGAAAATGGACCCAGAAATCCATAATAATGGAAATCCCTAGTTTTAATTTCCTAGGGCTGTTGTAATGAAGTACCAAAAAATGGGTGATTTAAAAGAAGAAACATTTATTGTGTCACAATTATAGAGGCTAGAAGTTTGAGATGGAGGTGTGTTAGGGTTGGCTTCTTTTGAGAGCTATGAGGATTAATCTGTTCTATGATGCTTCCCTAGCTTACAGTGGTTTATTGGCACTCTTTAGTATTCCTTGGCTTGCAAATGCATCATGCCTGAACTCTGCCTTCATGCAGTCTGTGTGTGTGTGTGTGTGTGTGTGTGAGCCTAATTTATCCTTTCTAACAGGACACCAGTCCTATTGGATTAGGGTCCCACCCTAACTCCAGTATGACCTTATCTCAATTAAATACTTCCACAATGGTCTTTTTTCCAAATAAAGTTACATTCTCAGGTACTGAGGTTTGGACTTCCACATATGAGGTCTGTCCAGAAGGTATACGGTCATGTGATATAAAAAATAAAGACATTTATTGAAGAAGATACAAAATACAAGAAACAATACACTTAGGACAATGATGCCTCAGTCCCCTTCAAAGTAGGCACCGTGGGACCTCACACAGTTCTCCTAGTCATCATCAGCTGCTCCATCATCTTTTCCTAAATCTCATTGATGGTCTGAAATCTCTTCCCTTTCAAAGGTGACTTTAGTTTGGGGAAAAGCCAGAAGTCACACGGCTCCAAATCTGGGAAGTAGGGGGACTGAGTCACCTGGGTGATTTGCTGTTTTGCAAAAAAACCCTTACAGGAGTTGTGATGCATGAGTGGGCACATTGTTCTGGGGAAGCTGCCAATCACCAGTTGTTCATAGCTTTGGCCTTCTAAATCCTCCGAAAATTCCTGCAGAGGAATACCCAAGCTTAATGCAAAATCTGATGTAGATTTGTTGCTCTTCTCTCTCAGTCATTTTGAATGCGACAGCCGCACAGTGCACATGCTCACCCATCAGCCTCTACCACCGGCCCTGACTCTTTCAGTGAAGTTGTCATTGTTCATGCATGTGCACTCCAGCCCACTCTCCTTGGCTGCCAGGTTACACCAATCAATCATTCTCATTATATTAACAATGGCTGGCCTTTTTCTGGACAGATCCCTTATGAACTTTGACAGGTACACAATACAACCCATACCACCTTCATATCCAATATGAATCACAGAAAAATGGAGGAAAGAGAGATTTATAAAATGATCTCTCTGTGTTTGCTCTTCATAGCATCTTCCCAATCTTCTCTACCCAATTGGGTCTTATCACAACATATATTTCTTCATGATTTTGAAGAGAAGCATTAAAACATACTTCATTAAGAAGAAAGGTGACTAGAGGTTATAGTTTATTTGAATAACGATAGTGCAGCTGGAGAAATATTATAATGTCTGTATAGAAGTGTCACTTTTAATACTATAATTTATATTTTAATACAAAAATTTCTGTTGGACAGAATCTTCATTGATTTTACATAATAAAATATATGTCCATGGATTCACATATATATAAGCTTTCAGAAGTGTGGTAGTAGTATGCATGTATTGTGATTATTGTGTGAATATTTCTGTGTAGTTCTCATGATCCTAGAATCTGCATGGTGAGACAAAGATTTAGGAACTCAGGGTAATATCACTGCCTTAGTAGTTTTGTAGCTATTTGGAATAACTTTTTTTTGAGACATCAAAACAATTCTATAGAATTGCTTTTTGTTTTTCTCAATTTTATAGGACAAATTGATTATTCTTGGTGTTGATATCCAGTTAGGCTTTGACTATTTGCTTTTTTTCAGATTCCTTGGAGGTTCTACCATAAAATAAGTAATCATTCAATGCAAATTAACATTTATTTTAACCCTATATTTATACTTCTCTCTCTATTGCCTCTAGTAGCAGCTGAGCATTTTAGTACCAGCTTATTATTTAAAAAGTCAATTTCATATGACTTTTTTCTAGTTTGGACTTTATGGATTGCCATTAACTGTGTGTGTGTGTGTGTGTGTGTGTGTGTGTGTGTAGAGAGAGAGAGAGAGAGGAAAAGAATGAGAGAAAAACTAATTTCCCATGCCTATTTATTGAGAATTGCTAAAACAGCAGAAGACAATGCTTCTCTATGGATTCTTTTGCTTACTTTTGCACAAAACTACATTTGGTCCATTTGGGATCTAGCACTACCCTGTGTTCACCCAGGACTACAATATATATAGTGCTTACAGTATTTACCCTGGTCATAACCTTCTCACGGAAAAAGAAAAAGAAAAAGAAAAAAGAGAAAGAAAGAAAGAAAGAAAGAAAGAAAGAAAGAAAGAAAGAAAGAAAGAAAGAAAGAAAGAAAGGGAAAGAAAGAGCAGGGAGGGAGGGGAGAGAGAAGGGAAGGAAGGAGGGAGGGAGGGAGGGAGGAAGGAAGATACTGGACTCATATGAATGAAGTTACAGTATAGGGACTGTTTCTTGCCTTGCTATAATCCAGTGGTAGAAATCTGTCTGATTGGAAGCATTTTAATAGAAAATAAGGCTGCAGGTTTCCATAAGCAAATCCATAGTACCTGATACTTGGTGGGTAACATGGTGATTGTGTTGCGTGAGTATGTTAGAAGATATTTTATATATGTGTGTGTGTGTATATGTGTACACACACATATACACACACATACATATCTGCAAGCAGTTAGATAATTCTTTCCAATTTATCCAGACAGACTGACTTTACTACATTTTTATAGTTTGAATGAATTTTTTCAAGGTAAGACCCTCCATAGTTTAATACCTTCTTTGGCAGTCAGCAATGCATGTCTTCTCAATAGCTTTGGGATTGGTCTTATACTTGTATTTTATAAGAAATATTAATATTAAGGGAAGAATTAGGAAAGAACTAGGAAATATATTTTGTAGTATTTCACAAGTCTTCAGGAAGCCACAGAAAGCTAAGAAAATACTCTTATAAAACCTGTCTCCCTGTCCCAAAACTTCCTATCTCCATCCCTGTGAGTTAAACCATAGAATCTGAACTAAGCCTGAGGTTTAATTGTTTTACTTTAAGCTTGTAAGATTTGCATAGTAAGATCTCTGGTTTGAACAGTGAAAGGATAGAATGCAAGCTTCTTTAAGTAAAGTATGCTCTGGGTTTATTTCTTTGTTCGTTTGCTAGATTTATATGGCACCTTTGACCTGAGGTCTAGCGCACTTTCTTAGGTCAGCTCCTTCCTCACCTTTTTAAAATTGATCACTGGAGTTGTAATCTGTGAATCACCCCAGTGACTCCCTCTAAGCTCCCACTGGCATCACGCACGGGCTGCTCATGTCAGAACCACAGAAAACTACAGCATGTCAGATCTATGCAACGCCAGCTCTCCATGGAGAGACATTCGTCAATGTCTCATTGCAACTGATGCCCTCTTTGGGAAATTTTTTGTTGGAAAATTGTGGCCATGAGACTAATAAAAAAATCTGCACATATACAAAAAGTACAATTGGTTCTTATTTTTGCCCAATTTTACATCCATCAAAGAATACACATCCTAACCGAAAATACACATTGTTTTACTTCTCTAATGTTGGTGCTAAAAGGCACTCAGATCTTCAAGGACACAGCTGATCCAGTTGAAACCAAGTGAACAGAGACAAATCAGGGGTCTGGGAAAAGGAGAGTGATGGCAAAGCCAGCGCTGATCTACTTCTCATGGCAAAGCTACTTTTCTGATGAGTAAGCTTTTCTCCACAGCCCCTCAGTTTAAAAAAGGAAAGGGTGATGGAAACTGCCCTGGTTAATTGTCAGCTCACACCTTTCTCTAATGAGTTTCCTAGAAGTTTATGGTTAAGTTACCCTGGTGACTCAGGTAGGGTTTCCGTCAACTCCAGCTGAGGCTGTCAGAGTAGCAAAATGGGGGTCCATTTTCTGATTAATGAAAATAATAATTACGTACAGATGAAAGCAAAGAGAGAAAGCAAAGGGCTTCCATGTTACTTTAAACAAAGAAGAGTTAAGGCCTTATCTTAACTATGCATTGGCACCGCAATGTAAAATGGTCATGCAAAATTAATTTTTAATGTGTTCAATTTATATTAAAAATTTCTGCAAGTGTGTGAATTTTTTTTCCAAGGCTGGAGTGCTACTTCATTTACAATATTCCCTGAAGGTGTTTTTTTTTTTTTAAAGAGACTCTTAAACTGAAGCCATTTTAAGGGTTTTATGAGACATTATGTGAGCTTTCATATGCAAGTTAGTCGTTAAGTACCAGATATTATATTCTGTAATATGCTTAAGTGATATTAGAGGCTGTATATAGCCTGCAGTAATGGCTATTGCTGCTTTTTTAATTTATCAAGAAAATGTTGCTTAAATAAGGAGCAAATCAATGCTGGGTTGTACAAAATATAAATGTAAGGAAGTAGCAGTATTTTTTATATACTTTCTACTTTCAGCTTCACTGAAAGGAAAAAAATACAACCTACTTTCAGGGGTTATATTGACAGAAATTAACAAAAAATAAAATAAAATAGCATATGTAGAATTAGGGAGCTGTGAAGAATACACGGAATGACATTGAACAATGGATACTCCTTGCTACTTGGAGCTTCATGATAGATATAAAGACAAATTTTATGCCCTTGATAATTGGTTTTGTTTTTTTTTTTTTTTTAATCCTTTCTTTCGTTCAGACAAAGTAAAATCTCTTACTGGATTTACACCAGTTAAGCTTTTGACTATTCTGCGTACACAGGAAAATATTTGTATTAAGCTGGATTCATTGGTCAAGCTTTGAAAAGCATGGATAAAGCCCCCACTGGGTGAGTGAAATTGACTTAAAAAATTAAAGACAGACTTTGTACAATGTTCCTCCCTCCAACTCTGTAGCCCAATTGTACCACCAGCACCTACCTCAGAATGTTGATAATTCTGTATATGTTTAAACAGTCTTTTAACAGGGATCTAATATGAATTTTTTGGAAGAAATAAGATATGACCAGTCATTGACAAGCTATGTACTGTATCCAGGGGATTATCAAGATAGAAAATAAGAGTTAAGACTAAAAATAAATCATGTATAATTTTTATAAAATCTAAAAATAATGAATAACCCTAAGGAAAATGAAGATTCCCTCAATTTGGCATTATAAAATTTACTTTAAACTTGTATTTTTATATTAAAATCAAATTATTCCTTAGTTGAAATTATTCCCTTGAACATTTTCCTCCACTATGGGTATTGTCAATATATACTCAAGTATATATGCATATACATATCTTAAGTTTCTTAAATAGTATCTTAAATGTCATCAATGTGCTGTGAAAACTTCACACATTGAATTCACATTAGGTAAAATACAAAAAAAGTCCAATTGGGTTTTCCTTGACACTGTGTTTTGTGAGACAAATGGCAAAATAATGAGGCCATATACAAAACAGCTTTTGGACAATATCATCACGTAAGTACATATTTAGTCTTCCCATGTTCAAAATATAGGTTAATGATTGTTTATTGATTATGTACTTTTTATGCACAAACATTTACCGAGCTGTAGCTATTCTCCTGGCATAAAGCTCTGAGTTTCTGAGACCTCCTGAATTGGAGGTCTCAAAATCACCAACAAAAGCATGTATTATATACACTCTAATTTCACTGGCCCATGTACGTTTAGTTTCCTAATTCTTGAAGAATGACAATAAAAATCTTTTACATGAAAGATAACTTTAAGGTAGTCAGAATGTTTATTTTTTTAGAGCACTCTATGCCAATAATTTCCTAAGATTTCTGCTTTTTTAAATCTTGGGATGGATCTCACTCTATTTACTACCTGTCCTTATTGTCAGTTTTTTTTTTTTTTTCTTTTTAATGTCAGCATAGGCAGGCAGAGTTTTTATTTGCAACCCCTTAAAGCTGTAGAATCTTTCCATATAGTCTATTGTTTTCTGGTCCTGCTATATCCCAGGAAACCCAAAAGCTGCACATTTAAAACGAAGACACTAATCCAACTTAGCTCTCTGCCTTTTTTGGCCAGCTGCAGATCTCTCTTCTTCATTCTCCACTTTGCATTATGATTAAATACATTTAAAATCAAAATCATCTTTTCCACTCGCCTTCCCTCTCCCAGCTGCTGATTCCCACCCAATCCTTCTTTTGGAGTCAGAATCAATACGAATATTTAAAATCAAACTCATCTTCTGTTTCCTGGCCCTAGCCTAGCAGCTGCAGAATCTACTCCCTCATGTTTCTCACTCTGTAGCTTACCAAAATGTTTCTCAAAAAAATAAAAAAATAAATTATAATAATAATAGGAAGTTGGGTTTTGCTTCCAAAACTGCTAGTGCTTTCATGGCCATCATTTTAGCCTGTTTTCTTTTATAAGGACCGTGACCATGATTTTTGCCAGAAGTTAAGTGTGTCAAATTGTGGGTGTGTGTGTCAGGAGGTAAATTTGCTTTAGATTAATTAACATTGGTATAAGATGGCATGTGGATCTGTCTGTGCCATTCACTCTTAGGCAACCTATTCAAACTGTACATTTTTGACCCATACAGGAAAATAGAACTGAATAGAGCTCAGCTCTACCAGATCTTAAAATAAACATTCAGGAGAAATAAGCAAGTAAAGTTTTATTGGCAGAGAATTTATTTATTTAGCAACAGCGATGCAGTTGCTTACACTTTCTGCAAATGTTTTATCTCTTTTTCCGTAGCACCTGTCCCTGGGTGAATAGAACCACATCTGTCTCATCTTGGCATAACAAGTACACATCTACATCTGTGAATGATGATTCCATTTTTGAAGGAAACTGTGTATACTTTTGCATTCCTGCAGTCTAGAAAAAAAAACATTGCACAATAGATTTTGTGTCTTGCAGGAAGACTTCTAAATAGTGAATAGAAAGTTTGGAGCTAGTACAAAAATATTAAATTTGTAATTTAGGAAGGCTATGAAATTTACCTATATCTGTTGTATGCATATTGTAGATGTAAATGTATATATTATTCAATTAACATAAAATATCAGATAAAGATTTGCTTACTAGAAGTATAATTTAGAAAAGAAAATGCTTTAATACACATTTCAGTATTTCACAAGATGGTAAAGGTTTTCATATTGCTCCAAAAATATGTTCCTAAAGAAAAAGATTAATTTTACATAAGGAAGAATTAAAGGTCTTAACTGATGCCAATTGGAGTCAGCAATTGTGATAATTTAGGGCATTTTGTATTTTGCACACTTCCATTTTAATACAAATAACCAATCTCTGTATAGAATCCTCTGACGATTAATGAAAAAATTCAGGAGAGGTGGAGGATCCTAAAGAAGTAACTTCAGACTGATCCAAAGCAGAAGCTACAGTTTAGAAGATAATTCATTCTTCCCCCAAACCACACTAATTGCTGTGGTCTCTATTTGAAACCACAAATGCAACCATTCTGCTTTCTCTTTTTTTCACTCTTTCCCTACATTTACTACAATCTCCTAGTTCTAGTTTATTTTACTCCATTCTCCTACTATCTTGTTGTAAGTTAACATCATCTCTTTTCTGGATTCTGCAAAAGCTACCTAACTTATTCCTGGGCCTCAGGACTTTTTCCCAACCTCCGCTCCCACTGCACCAGAAAGAGCATTTTGAACCCACCTCACATCTCAGATTTCCCTTCTTAAAGTCTTTCGAAGGGGCCTTATTGCCCTCATAAGAAAGCCCAAACCCACCCCCTCGCCTTGGTTAGAAGGGCCTGGAATGATCTTTGGGAGGCTAGGGCAGTCTTACACTTCCCACCTCTCTGTGCCCCTCCCCACTACCTCCTGCCATTCATAAATGATTTCCAGTTCTTGAAACTCTTCTCATATCATCTTTCTTTCTCTCTCTCCCTCCTCCTCTCCACCTTTGAGCTTTTGCATTTTATTTCTTGTACCAGCAACAGTTTCTCCTTCCACCACTTACCTGCCTGTCCTCCACATGGCAAGTGAGCAAATGAGACTGTTGGGAGCTATATGACAGATTTGAAGTCAGTGGTGCAGGGATTATGAATTCCAACTTCATGACCATCCCATTTTGTTTTTGTCTATTTACTCTGTGCAGAACACTAACTTAGGCACTGGGAGAATATGTTTAAAAGTCTGCTCAACAGTTTGGCAGTGTAGTTAGGAAAACTAAACTGATACAAGCAGAGGGTACTCCTGCACCAAACAGAAATGCCACAAGCAAGGTGTATGGGGAAATATCAATTATTTTGCTGTTTGGTGCAAATAATGAAAGTAATTCCTTTGACATGTTATTATCCTTTGATCTACCATTACCTCATATTCATTTTTTTTCCACAAAGAAAATAGCCAGGTTTTTGACATTGCTGATATAATGATTTGAGGCTTTATATAATCCTTTAGGTGATTCTGTAATCTCCCTTGTTACTATTTCCCAGAGTTTCACAGGTCTTGCATTTCTGAATCTCAGCTTTATTCCTCCTGCTTCTCTGGAAGTCTATTTATTTTTTCTTGATCACTCCATGGTGAGAAGCCAGAACAGCTGTTCTCCACGGCTGTGTCTGTTCATATTGCTAAAGCGTCCTGTATCTCACCTATCTTTCAAATAGTACTAGGTTCTCGAAGGAAAACCTGTGCTTGCAATCAGAACAGGGTTTGTTTTATTTCAAAGATACTGCTTGTCCCAGGGTGGTTGCTGCACAGTTCATCGCCAACCCCTAAATTCCCCTGAGAACGCTCCAGCGCTCGGATCTTCTCTACTTTGTTTTGTTCCCTGGGTCGGAGCTGCCTCCATGGGGGCTGCTGTGCTGACCATTGGTACACACTTTCCTAAGTACTTTTTCTTCTTTTTCTCAGCTTAAGGCAAGAAGAGCAAGCTGCATAATTTACCGGAACTTCCTGGGTGGCCACACCTTCTTTTCTCTCCTGGCTGGCCTAACCCAGCTGCCATCTGTTCTCCTGAGCACCCAGGCCCTCCTGTGCTTGACAACACACTGCAGTGTTACATGCAGAAAAATGAGCTGTGATGGAAATCTGAAATTCCTTCTCCATCTCTAGTGTGTCCAATTTCCTGTGTTTTGTTAGTTGTAGCCAGTTTGTGTATGTATGCTTGTAAGTTTCTTTCTGCTTAGTTTTATTCCAAAGAAACATTTTTTTAAAAAAGTCAATGAAGAGGGTTATAAAATGTTTATTAATTGTTGATAGCCCTCTGGACTATGTGTGTGTGTGTGAGTGTGTGCACACATGTGTGTGTGTGAATGTGTGTGTGTGTATATAGAGAGAGTTTTAAAAAACATTATACACCTCTCAAAAATAAAAGGAGTTATTAAGTATAATGGGAAAATTATATCTTTAGAAAAAATTTTAAACTGTATTACTCCATCACTTTTACCGGTCAATGGAGTCTGAATTTAGATATTTTAAAAATACACATTAAAAAGAATATAAATAAGAAGGATCTTGTCTGTTGGATACATTCTTCTCCTAATGTTAAGGAAGTCTGTCATTTACAAATTCTTCAGATTTCTCAGCTGATCCCTGCTGTTATGTTTGGAGTTCACATTATTATCTAGGAAAAAAAAAGTCTGTAATAAAATACCTAATAATGAGCAATGGGCATTTCAGAGTTGC
The DNA here is from genome assembly GCA_004026765.1 of Micronycteris hirsuta. Lineage (NCBI taxonomy): Eukaryota > Metazoa > Chordata > Mammalia > Chiroptera > Phyllostomidae > Micronycteris > Micronycteris hirsuta. The sequence goes on from PVJI01000858.1 coordinate 24,646, forward strand.
AGTAGAGTCCTTGGGTCAATTCTTTAACAGTCAACAAAATTTTATGTCTGAGAGGCAAAGAATTCTTAGTGCCAATAAGAACCCCATATACACATACCCTAGTAAGAATTTTAACCCCAAATACATTGATTTCAATGGCTTTAATTCTAAATTAAAATATGTTTTCAAACCACATAATTGATCTATCAAATTGTATTGAAAAAATCTCATATTTAATAAATGTTTTATTACATTTTGAGAATTTGGATAACCAATAAAAATTTAGACTGATATTGACATTCAAGTTCTGAATTCAGGAATATAATAAATAATCTTACCCCCCCTTAGTTTTTTGTCATTGTTGTTTGTTTGTTTTTCAGCAAAACTAAATTGTACTTTTAAATCTTTAACTTATATTTACTTCAGTTGTCTCTAACTTAAGGAAAATATATGGTAAGGTTAAAAAAAAGTTAAAACCAAAACTGGGTTAGTAAGGGCTAGAAAATATTATAGTATTCTAAAAAGAAAATAAAGTAAAATCTTTCTGTTTGCCCATGAATGAAATAGTCCTTAATTGATATATGTGCCACAAGCATAGGTGGAAACGGTACGTATGTAGAGTATATCCAATAAGGCATTTATAGACTAGCTGACGTTACAGTGCCATTTCTAATTATAGTAAAGTATATAAGGTTTATTAGCAATGCTGTATATTTATCTACTAGTTACATGGGTTCTCAAGTTTAACTGCAACTAGTTTACTCTGGCCAGTGACTGCAATGGTTAACTAAAGTCCTCTGCCACTTACCAGGTGTGGAGCTCTGGCTCATTTACTTAGCTTCTCTAAATCTCAGTGCCATCCTCTGTACATGAAAATAATGTTCTACTTTGATCAAATCAGGAGTCAGCAAACTAGAGCCCGCAGACCAAATCTGATTGCGGTCTATTTGGGAGCAGGTCAAGAGCTAAGAACAGTGTTTATATTTGTGATGGGTTGTAAAAACAAAACCAAAAGTAATCATGATATAATAAAAAGATTATGTAGCAGAGAGTCTACACGACTTACGAAGATGGACTCATGTCCATCTCGTTCATTATAAATGCTTTCCAACCCCTGAACTATATCAAAGAGTTATTTTAAAGATTAAATGAGATAAAACATGCAAAGAGCTTGGTAGAATACCAGGCATATAGAAAGGATTCAATAAAAGTTGCTTGTTATTATTTCTGATAATACCAGTAAGAAAGTAATATTGAGATTTTTCTGAATGGGTTCACCTAATGGCCAAGTCCCATTTTATCCATGTTCATATCACACTATGTCCTATTATCAATACCACTTTGTGCTAAATAAAACTAAGCAAAAAAAAGTCATTTTTTGGAAGGATGTAAGATTCTACCTTTTAAAAATGTTTAATGATGTGTATTTTTAAACTTATGTTTATAAGCTAATTAATCAATGTTATTATTTTTTTATGTAACATAGAGTGAGCAGCTCTATCTTGGGAGAAGAGAAATCTGGAGATAGGTTCATAAAAACATGTCAAAGATCACTGGAAAGGAAATCAATGTTTTCCCTTTGTGTGTGTGTATTATTTTTATTTCTCTTGCAAAAAAAATAAAAAAAGAATGTTAGTCACTTGACTTCTCCTTTTCTAAAAAGAGGCTTAAATTTGGAAAAAGTGACGCTTTCCCATAGTGAGGGGAACATTGGAAGGGAAGGCACTAAAGGGAAATAAGTATGTTGTTTTGTTTTACCTTCAGAGAATGTTCTGGGAATTTTACATAACCCTAACACAAACGAAGGTTCGTATATGTAAACATGACCTCCCTTCCATAAGCGTCAGATTAAAATGCAGTAAAAAAAAATAAACCTTTGTCAGCAATCCTGATAGTGGAATGCCGTGGATCCCAGCCAGTGGGCCTTGGGAATGCCACCGCAAAGGGACTCAACCGGCTGTGGAGCGGAGCGTCGGAATCCACTCAGAGCAGTCTTGTTTGCACAGAAGCTGGAGTCCTGTTAAATGTGTAAGTGAAAAAAATTAAGGATCCCCTCCATAAAAATAAATAAATAAACAAAGTAGGAAAACCAGTAGGAGTTCAAGTTAAAAGGAACGACCTTATAAACAGACCTGATATGGTCAGGCAGTATTCGTGAAGGCCATGGCTGGGTGAAAATGAAATAGTCCATGAATCCCCCATCAAATCCTTGTGCAAATAGGATTTTGGAATTTCTGCTAGGGCTCTCCTTGTTTCTCTGCATCTTGATAGACAAGCCACAGGATATGAGAGGCCTCACTTAGAAAAATGATCATAAGCTTATGAACATGCTGGACCTATATTTAATATTAAAGGCACCTATCAGGCTCCCTATTAAAGAGCTAATACATGAACATTTTCATTACACACTTTCCCACAGGAGGAAAGAACAATGATGATGGTTTTGTCTAAGGTTTCAATAACATACAGAAAATCGTACCCATCTTTCCATGACTTTTGTGTTGGGACCACCTCTGGGAATGCATCACAGCAGTCTCCTTAGGTCAAAGTGACGTTGAAGAAACGAGATGAGTTGGAAGGAGCTACACAGATGGAGATCAAACCCCAAAAGCAGTGACACAGACAGAAGGAGGAGACAGCCTTGAAAGATTTGTGTAACCTCCCAGGGTGTGTGCCAGAAGGATGGCAGGAAGAACCCATGGCAAAAACCCCTGCTGTAGAAGGTTAGTCCCCATTTGTGAAACCTGCATTTTAAGGGACAAACTGGGGTTCTTCAAACTGCTGCTGAATTGACTGCATTTAGCTACTCTGTAGACACAAACAAGTTTCCTAAATTTAAGAACACATGCATGTTTCTAAAGATTCGGAACTTTTCTACATTGCCCCATACTGATTCTGACTTAAACTCACAGGATGATTTTTATAAACTCTAGTTCAAAACTATCACTCCTAAAGATATTTTAAGATAGCATTGCTGATCAACTTGGTAGCAGTTATTTCTTATTTTTTACTCATTGTGTAGATCAGGTAAAGCTCAGTTAAAGGAAAGAATGCTATCATTTTGTATCCTGAATGTTTATTTTTGCCTGCAGTGCCGTCTCTCCTGGATCCACCCCATGACCTGGCATATTAACCAGGAGTTTCATCTAGGACACTCCAGGCTACTTCTCCTGTTCTAAACATACCAATGGGGGCAGAGTAAGGACACTGGGAAGAAACGATGTCTGGTACAAGTGTGCCCACCAAAGACCAGAAGACTTGGCCCTTTGGAATGGAAGCACTTAAGATTAATTTCAAACCTATAGTAATCCCTAAAGATATCTATACATATTGTCTCTACAGCAAGAGAGTTCCAGGAAGAGTCTGGACTCATGTCAAGCATTGTAGCAAATAATATTTCCTATTAAGTCCTCCTCAAGAAGCTGAGATTTTTCTCCAGAAAAAACCTGAGTCTTTTTATATAGGAATAATCTTCCTCTGAGTATGTCATTATGTTGCTTTAATAAGTAAACAAATGTTGGAATATAACTAAATTATAAAATGCTAAATATTGGGTTGTTTTGCCTTTAAATGCACGCATTTATTGTCACCTCATAGGAAAAATACAGCAAGGAAATAGGTGTTCCCTTCACATAACATCTGTGAAATGGTCACATCAGTCCAAACACTTGGAAACTGGTTGCTTATGTCTGAAGAATGTCAAGTTGCAACAGCACATAGGTCCTGGCAGTAGGTACTGTCTCAAAGCTCTGGACAAGAATGAAAAAGCTCACTGATTTCCAGAGCTGCCTCCTTCTATCCACTGCACGTGTTTTTGTAAGGAACAGTCAGGGCTGCAGTGGTTTGTCAGTATGCTCCAAAGAGGCAAATTCTTTTATTTTATTTTATTTTTTCATTTTTTCCTTCATATTTTCCTTTTATTTTTTTGTTTAATCTTTCTCCTTGCTAAATTTTCTGGGATTTCAAAAGTGAGGTTTAATGTGGTTTAGAAAAGATTGCTTTTTCCTCTAGGACTTTCACTCTGTCACAATTTATATTTAAGTCTTTTATCCACCTTGAGTTGATTTTTGTGTATGGTGTAAGTTGGTGATCAGGTTTCATTTTTTTTTTCATGTAGTTGTCCAGCTCTCCCAACACCATTTGTTGAAGAGGCTATTTTTACTCCATTTTATGCTTCTGCTCCCTTTGTTGAATATTAATTGACCATAGAGACTTGGGTTTATTTCTGGGCTTTCTTTTCTATTCCATTGATCTAAGTGTCTGTTCTTATGCCAGTACCAGACTGTTTTGATTACCGTGGCCTTGTTATATTGTTTGATACCAGGTATTGTGATCCCTCCAACTTTGTTCTTCTTTCTTAAAATTGCTCTGGCTATTTGGGGTTGTTTGTGGTTCCATATACATTTTTGAAAGGTTTGTTCTATATCTGTGAAATATGCCATGGGTATTTTAATAAAGATTGCATTGAATCTATAAATTGCTTTGGGTAGTATGGGACATTTTGATGATGCTAATTCTTCCAATCCATGGACACAGTATATGCTTCCATTTATTTGTGTCTTCCTTAATTTCTTTCTTCAGTGTTGTGTAGTTTTCTGAGTGAAGGTTTTTTACCTCCTTGGTTAAGTTTATTCCCAAGTACTTTATTATTTTTTTTGTTGTTGTTGCTATAGCAAATGAGATTTTTTTCCTGATTTCTGTTTCTGATATTTTGTTTTTGGTGTACAAAAATGTCTTCAATTTCTGAATATCGACTTTGTATCCTGCTATGTTGCCAAATTCACTAATTAGCTCCAGTAAGTTTTTTTTTTTGTGTGTGTGGAGTCTATAGGGTTTTCTATGTATGCTATCATGTTGTCTGCAGACAGTGACAGTTTTATTCCCTCTTTTCCAATTTGGATGCCTTTTATTTCTTTTCTTGTCTGGTCACTGTGGTTAGGACTTACAATACTATGTTGAATAGAAGAACATAGGCAAGAAAATCTCAGATATTTCACGCAGCAATATTTTCACTAATATGTCCCCTAGAGCAAGGGACGTAAATGAAAGAATAAACAAAGTGTACTTCATGAAAATAAAAAGCTTCTGTATGGCTAAAGAAAACATCAGCAAAATGAATAGGGAACCAACCATATGGGAGGATATATTTGCCAATGATACCTCAGACAAGGGTTTGATCTCCAAAATATATAACGAGCCCACAAGACTCCACTCCAGAAAGACAAACAATCCAATTAAAGAATAGACAAAGGACCTGAACAGACACTTCTCCAAGGCCCAGAGACATATGAAAAGATGTTCTGCATCACTAGCCATCAGAGAGATGCAATTAAAACCACAATGAGGTACCACTTCACACTGGTCAGAATGGCCATCATAACCAAATCCACAAAAAATAAATGCTGGAGAGGTTGTGGAGAAAAGGAAACCCTAGTACACTGTTGGTGGGAATGCAGACTGGTGCAGCCACTGTGGAAAACAGTATGAAATTTCCTCAGAAAACTAAAACTGGAATTGCCTTTTGACCCAGCAATTCCACTGCTTAGACTAAGAATCCTGAAACACCAATTCAAAAGAACCTATGCATCCCAATGTTCATGGCAGCACAATTTATAATAGCCAAGTGCTGGAAGCAACCTAAGCACCCATCAATAAATGAATGGATCAAAAACCTATGGTACATTTGCACAATGGAATACTACACTGCAGAAAGAAGGAGCTCCTACCCTTTGTGACAGCATGGGTGGATCTGGAGAGCATTATGCTAAGTGAAATAATCCAGGCAATGAAAGACACATACCATATGATCTCATCTATAAGTGGAACCTAATCAACAAAACAAACAAGCAAGCAAAATAAAACCAGAGACATTGAAATAAAGAACAAACTGACAGTACCCAGAGGGGAGGAGTGAGAGGGATAATGGGGGAAAATAAGGGAAGGGTCATCAAGGAAGATACATAAAGGACACACAGACTAAGTCAAAGGGGGTAGAATCGAGGGTGGGAGGCGGGGAGGGATGTGGTAGGGGGGATGGGATTGGGGGAAATGGAGACAACTGTACTTGCATAACAATAATAAAATTTAGAAAAACATTGCTTTTTTTGACTTAAAAAAAATATGTTTGATGTGGTCCATGGGCTTGAAAGGAGTGTCACTGTATGTGGGAAGGGAATGAAGGGAGAGAAAGAGCAGACACTTATTACCTGTTGGCTATGAACTAGAAATGGAGCTAAGCATTTCCATACAGATTATTTCTCTCAATGATCATATTGACTCTGTGAGACAGTGGTTTTCCTTTATCAAATGAGAAAAAAAAGTTTTAAAATTACAGATATATCCAAGATTATGTGGTTTATGAATAGCAGTGATGGACATGAATCCAGGTGTCTCCAACTTGAACATCCATATTCTTTCAGGCATGTAAGAAAACGAGGCTTCTATGAGTTTGCAGTAAGGGGATTCCATGAAATATATCACTTTTTATTTCTTATATAATAAATACCTTAAACTTGTGCTATATTCCTGGCTCTGTGCTAAACATCATCACTCTAATGATAAATGAAGGAGCTTACATTCTAGTAGGGAAGGCAAAGAATGAATATTTAAATAATTAATTATTTAATCAATTAAAAATTAATTCAGATCCTGATAGAAAGTAAACAAGGTGAGATCCTGGACAGTAACTGGAGGGAAGGGTGGCCTACTCACATCAGGTGGCCAGGGAAGGCTTCTCTAGGAAATGACATTTATGCTGAGACCCGAAGGAAAAAACAGAGACAGCCTTGGCAAGAACTGGAAAATGAGTGTCTCTGGCAGAGATCAGAAGGCCAGGTGGAGGCCACAGTGAACAGGGAGCAGGGTATGCGCAAAGAGACTGGAGATAGTGGTGGGAGTCCGATGATGCTAAAATGGTTGTGTGTCTCAATGCACTGCATTTGCTCTAAGTTTAGTGGAGAGCATCAAAGGGCTTGACACAGAGGAGTGATATGATATGATGCATATTCTTTAAAGTCTGTTTAGCAGTTGAATACTTCTCTCTATCTAATCCTTTAGACAGTGAAAATGTATGTTACATCTCTGTGTTATGACATCTGAGGAGATGGAGGCAGATTGCTAGTTACGGTGTTCTTTCCTTATCCCAAAGCCCTTACTTAATTTGAATGTCATTGCTTTGGTTTTGTCCATATGACAGTGGATAAGTAACAGTTTTATGACATTTGATATTACAAGATTTAGTTCAAAATGCAATGCTATCTCTCTACCCATGTGACAGTGGATGCCTAACAGCAGTCACCTTTCAAATGAGGAGAACCTGGGATTATTTAGTGCCTAGGTTCTGCAGTGAACTGTTTATTAATTAATATTATGTAGCATAGCGGGTAAGAGAATGGTTCAGGAACTATATTGTTTTATTTTGAATCCTGGCTCTGCTTATTACTAGCTAGGAGTACTGGGTGGAGGGAGGGGCTGAGTTATTTAACTTTTCCGTGTCTCAGGCTTCTCACCTCTCACATGGAGATTATAATGATATCCACCTCATGTAATTATTGGAAAGAGTAAATGAATTAAAATGTATATAGCACTTGGACCAGTGCCTGGAGCATAGTAATAAACTAATAAGTGTTAACTGTATCTAAAATTGTAGTATCAGAGCAAGGATCAGGCTAATTTTTAGAGGTAATCTGCCAAGACTTGTTTTATCCATCTCTTTACAAGTGGCTGAGGAGGAAGACACTCCTTTTCTAATACACATATTAATGAAGTGTTTGTATGTTAATGAGATTGTAGATATTAGGGGAGCTACTTGAAAGAAAGAGAAGAAAAACAAAACAATACTCAGATAATATAAGCATTTCCATCAAGACAAAGTGGACTTTATATTGAGAATGCCAGATTGTTTTAAAGGCCAAAAAGCAATCCAGTAATTTTACCAAGTTAATAGACAGCAAAAACAAAAACAAAAATGTTCAATCCTCTCAGTAGATGCAGAAAAAGCATTCGACCCATTCATGATGGAAAAAAAGAGTTTCAGGAAACTAGGAATAAAAAGAAACATGTTCAATCTGGTAAAGAACATCTATATAAATATCAACATGTTTATATTCATAAAATAATAAATGTTTTTCTGATAAAATTAGAAACAATGCAATGATCTTACTTCATTTTAATTCAACATTTTGTTAGAGATCCTAACAAGAATAGTAAGATAAGGAAATGGAAAGTGTGATGCTAGCAAGGGAAGAGTAAAACTGACTTTCTTTGCAGGTGATATGATTGCATTGTAGAAAATCCTAAGAAGTCCATAAAATACTACTAGAAATAAATGGTTTTGGCAAGAATACAATCACTAAAATAAATCAATTGTATTTTTACAATAAATACAATTGAAATAATTGTAACAAGTAGTTGAAAAATAAAACAAAATTTGTATTAAATATAATTTTAAAACTTCGCAATAACAAACTAAAATCTCCAAAGTGTTGCTGAGATAAATTCAAAAGGACCTAAAAATGGAGAAGTATACTATGCACTTTGTTTGAAACCAGATGTTGTTTAGATGTCACTTTTCCTCAAATGATTTGTAGACTTATTGCAATTCTAATCAAAATCACAGCAGGCTATTTTAATAAATTAATAAGAAGATTCTAGATTTTGTGTGGAAATACAAATAACTTCTCTAGATTATTTGAAATGATTTTGAAAAAGAAGAGCAAAATTATAAATTTCATATTATTGGATTTTTAGAATTATTTTAAAGCCTAACAAATCAAGATTGGGTGGGTATTGTATAAAGATAGACATATCACTCAATTAAACAAAATAGAATCTAGAAATAAATCTGCACATAAATGACCAATTGATTTTAGGCAAAAGTGCCAAGGCAATTCAATGGGGAAAGGAAATTCTTTTTTAACAAATGTTCTATAGCAACTGCATAAACACATGGATAAAATCAACCTTACCCCCCCTAATATAAACACAAATTTAAAATGGATCATAGATCTAAAATAAAATCCAAAGCAATAAACATAAACAGGAAGAGGTGGTATCTGCTGCGGACACACTGACATTTTGCCATTCCCTAAATACCATATCCATTTCATAGTTCCTTTCTGTCTTATTCTTTTCCTCAAGCCTGCCTGGCCTTTCACAAAATCTCCCTTCTCTCTTTTGTTTTCCAACTCCCTTGCATGGCAATCTCTACTTCATTTTGCTTTTGATAGTTGTCTTCTCTTCTCCTCTTTCTCCATCTTAGACCTTTTCTCATATCTCCATTCCTATTAAGGTATGAAAGAGAAATAGTATGTTAAACTGTCGACTCACAGCTAAATATTTTTATAATATGAGTTAGTAGAGCTCAGAGTCAAAGAAGTAGCTTAAAATATTTTGCATCATCCAAGACAGAACCTTAGAATTTTGTATTTAACTTTTTAAAATAATTAGTTAACTAGTACTGAGCTGTCAGAGAGTTTTCTGGATCTGGAGATGCAGCGAAGGATCTCTTATCTGGGGAGAAGTAGAAGACCTTAAATAAGGACACATGAATGTACACAAACAAAATGGCAAATGTTTCTGAAGGGAGGCGAGTCTTTGAGGATCCTTTATTCTTTTTTTATTCTCTTCCATACATTATATTTTCTATTCTACCCTTGAATTACTGGAAAGTCACAATGGTGTGTCCCCTCAATTCTGGGACCTGCCTATTCATCTTGCATATGTCCGGCTGCCTCTCACCTGTTCCAGGGTGACCCCTTATTCTTGTCCAGGATTCCAATTGGGTCCATCTCCTTTCTTGCCACTTTCCCTTTCCTTTCGCTTTCCCAATTTCTAGCCAGAATTACGGTGGGGGATTTGGAAATACAAAGAAATATTTGGAAATATTTGGAAATAGACTATACCTTAGCATAGACTATTTTCTTCATCTGGAAAATCTACTCCTAAACACTGACTCCACCATGATCTGAGTAGTTAACTAACTCCTCTGGGAGGCCTTAGTCTGCTCTCTCTTTGCATGCTTCCCTTTAATGACTTTTGCTTATTATTACACTATTACATGTGTCATTTGTCTTTTTACTTGCTAGATGGTAAACATCTTGAGAAAGGCATTATAGTGATTTGTGAATTCTCATTTCTAGATCAGTACCTGACTCATTCATTGTAAGCATCAAGTAAGTATTTTTTGACTGTTTCATTAAAAAATATACATTTAAATGGGGCTAAACTTTTTTGTTTGTTTGCTTTATTTTATTTTGTTATATTTGTAGTCTTGTTCCTCTATTTACATACAAATACACACATGAAAAACCATTAAAAAATGTTGCTACAGAAAGATGCCAAAAGAGGTAACATATATAGTGCTTTCCTTAGATTTGAACATTTTTGTCTCTAATTTTTCACGAGATATATCTGAAACAATGGCCCTCATTATAAGAAACTACTAAAGTAAAAACTGGCATTAGAAACCATATTTGTAAAAGCAAAGTAGAAAAATTAATTAATATTCTTTTCAAGAAGATAACTTTCTTTTACCCAGTTTACTTTGTGCAAATAACTGGCCCACTTTTAGCATGATGAGGATAATGGGTAGGTTTCAGATGGAATCAAAATTAAAGTTTAAAGTCTGCATCTAAATTATGAGTTACTTGCTTGTGAGATATTTCCTAACTGGGCCTGCTTCCAAAAACACTTCAGTGCAGCTTCACAGAATTTTCTCAACTGTTTTATTTGTTCCTTCTCCACACCTCTTCCCTGGTGCATAGAGGCACATCTGTCTGTTTTCTGCCTTATCAAGCATGCATCTACATCTGTGAGGAAAACTTCACTTCCTCGGCTAAAAACCTGTATCTGATTGTGGTAATAAAGCTCTACTTCCTCAGTTCAAAACATACATCAGACAAGACCAATTACTTCAAATGACTCATAGTAACAGGCAAAGCAATAGTAGTCTTTTCAAAGCCTTTGAACTTCTGCTGCTTCAAAGGTGTACTAAAATGTGGTTATGAGGCGATTGTCTAAAATTGCCAAATTACCAGTTTCCAAGCTTTGACATTTGTTATTTTGCATAAGTAGACAAAGGAAATCAGTGAGATTACCTACTAGGAGGAAAAGAGACAGAAAACAGGGTGAGGGGAGCATATAAAAAAGTAACCACAACTTAGGTGAGGCTGGTGGCTATGCTAGGAAGCCTATTAAGCAAAAGATAGGACAAGTCTTCAGTTAACTATTGATAGAATTCAGATTTTTCTTAGAGGAAGCCACTGTCCGGAAATATCTAGTCTGCAAAGAATTTTGTCACGTTCGCTTGTGTGTTTGAAGTGTCAACAATGATGAATACTAGTCAAAACTCATAATGCCTGCCAGCTATTTGGGGACTTGTATGAATTGAATTCATGGTCATACCTGTTCCTGTTCTTTCTCCAGGAGTGAATTTAACCTGATTTACTTCAAGGAAAATTTTCCTGTCTGTTTCATGCCTTTTCAACAGTATAAAATACTTTTACAGTATTTCTTATAAGCATATTTTAAAATGTCTATCTTTGTTATAAAACTTTTTGGTAGGTTATGCAGAGACGGGCAGCAGAGTATAAAGGTTATGGACAAGTTCCCTGGAACCAGATGGTTTGGTTCAAATCCTGGCTCTGCCCATGCAATCAGCGAGGTTACCTTGCACGGTTACTTATTTTTCTCTCTGTGTTAGTCTCTTCTGCATCTATGAAATAGGGACCATATAATGGTACCTACCACATGTGTTGCTGGGAACATAAAATACATTAATATTTTAAAGTGTTTTAACTTGTACCTGGGACATGGGAAGCACTACACGTGTTTTCTGAAATGTTTTTTTTTTTTGAAATGAGGCTGTATATATTAAGTTTACAGTTTAGAGTTTGATTAAATTGATAGCACAATAATTTTGTTTTTGAAAAGTGAGAAAATGTGATGAGGGAGAATTTTGAAGCCCACTGCCTGAGCTAAGGACCAGCTGGTAGTCGGACCTAACCAGCATCTTCTGCAATCTGCACCACACTGAACTACTAAAGGTTTCCCTAGCTGGGAGTTGAGAGGTCCTTACTGAACTAGTGTAAGCATTGCCTCCAAATACCTCAGCTTATTTTCTGAGCCTGCCATCCCTATTAAAACAAGGAGCAGAAAATTCTCAATCCTTGAAAACATACCTATTTCTTAGTAATTTTATGAAGTGATATTATTCACACTTTATAAATACCTAACAGTCAGGCAGGGTGCTCATTGATTCTTAGAAATTTAGATCAACAGAGGCAATTTAGGTTATTTAGTTCGAGCTTCTCACAGAAGGAAAAAGAAACTTCAATGAAACAAACATAGATAGGTTTCCCAAGATCATGGTCATTAGCAGTGGATTTCAGCTGTGCTGGTAGAAAAGCACATCTACTGGTGTCAGGAAGTGCTGGGTTTAATTTCCAACTCTTTCACTTCTGAATCACTGAATACATCTAAATCTTTGTTTTCTCAACATTAGAAAAGATAATGAGATGATATTTATCGATGAGATAATAATTGTAAAGCAATTAGCACATTGGTTAGCTTGTAGCAAACTCTCAATAAATAAAATCTATTTTATTGTTATTCTTATTTCCTAGACTCTGATGTGTCTTCTATCATGGAAACCTAGTACCAGATATTAGAATAAATACACTATGCAATTTGCTCACCTTCAGAGTCTGTCTAGTATAAGATGGTTGGTTCATAAATGCACAGTTGGCACCTTAATTTGCTGGGTGACTGGGAACTGAGTCAAACTTTCATACTTATTTTTAAATATAGCACAGATCCTGTAAATAAACCTGGGAAGTCAAGTTTTATCTTGTCCACTTTGTGTTATCCAGCTCTTGTAGAGGAAATGGAGTGTATTTAATATTGATGACTCTGTATGTATCATTTAATCGTCTCTATTGATTAGATTTCATCTGAGTGTGGGGCTTGGACAGAGCTTTGATTAGACTGCAAGGATTCTTTGCCGTTTTCTTTTACCCGACACCATATCAATGTACCTTATGGTGTGATATCACTTTCACAATCAATATCTGAAAAAAGCCCTGCACGCAGGCCTCCAGGAAGAGAAGGCAGTGCCTCTAAGTCTCCGTATGCACATAGATTAAACCTCTCCAATTGAAAAAGGCTTATTGCATGTTTTAAAGAAGCACCAGGAAGAAAAAAGAGCTGAAGGAGTCTCCATGGATTTCTTGTGTAATTTGTGCATCATTTTTTATTTAAAAGTGTCAAATTTTCCCTTTTAATGTTGGTTGACGTTTGAGAATGGATCATTTTTATCAGTGAAATTTCACAGTTTCATTCTAGTGCTTTTTTCTTCTAGATGTAATAATAGTCCATAAATATATTATTTGGGAAAATTGATATCTCAGACAGACTACTCTTGTCCAAATTCATTTTGCATGGATTTTGCTGCTGCGAAAAGTCCACTGGGCCTCCTGGACTAATCTTCCACTGAAGCAAAGTTTATTTTTCTATTTGCCAAAGTTGTCCCATCACAAATTCACAGGATGGGGCTCCAGATTTAAATAACGCAAACTAAGTAGCATCAAGCAGCAAATGTGTTTCTTTATATTAGGTTCATGGATTTTGTGGTGGTATCTTAATGTTAACTGGGAAAGGGGCTGCGGTAAAATGCTTATTTATCTCTTTTCTGAAATATGGAATTTTCTCAGAGATCAGTTGCTGGGATCTTGGTGGTCAGGTTGACTGAAACTCCTAGAGCAGGTGAGGCAATTTCAATAATTTCAGACTCTTTTAAGTATCAAAACCCTGGGGTTTGGGAATAATATATACTATCTTATAAAATGTCAATTCATAATAAAACTAATTATCTGACATGAAGACACCCAGTGTTACCTCCCGTGATGCAAATGTTCTGCCATAGAGTGGTAGGAATAAATGGATAGAAAATATGAACTCCTTTCTTTACTACCACTTTCCTCTTTCTTTCAATATCCTACTTTCTGTAACTTTATCACCTCTTCCTGCAGCTCCTTTTATCCTCGTCTTGTGTTCTTCCCTTTGTCATACATAACTTTAACACAGAGCTTGACAAACTAAGGACTATGAGCCAAATCTGGATGCTTGTTGTATAAATAAAGTTTTATTGAAAGGCAGCCACACTCATTTGTTTAAATCTTGTCTGTGGCTGCTTTCCCATCACCTAAATGAATCATTACAATAGGAGCCACCTGGCCAGCCAAGTCTGAAACACTTGCTACCTGGCCCTTTGCAGAAAAAGTTGGTAGACGCTTGCATCAGAAAAAGTTCCTATTGCGAAAGGACAAGTTTCTTTGTGAGACAAATTGGAGGGAAATTCAATTTCTCTGCAGAATACTATCCTGTTCTCTGGTAATAATTGTATTTTTGGTATCCCATTTCTAAAGCTATAAGTATTGGACTGTCATATCTACTTACCTTTTTCATATAATGTTTCCAACATCAGGAAATATTAAGTTACTGAAAATGTATGTCTGTACATTTTGCTATTGCATGTTTCATGGCAACATCATAAATTATTTTTTAAAAATATTCTTTCTAACTCTGGCACCCCTTCCTGACATGAGATGGTTAAAATGTATTGTTGCCTCTAAACAGAGAGAAGGTATACATTCATGTATATTTTCTGATTTTTAAAAATGTATTGATTTTAAAAAGAGAGAGAAAGAGAGTGAGAGAGCCTTGTTGTTCTACTTATTTATGCATTAATTGGTTGATTCTTTTATGCGCCCTGACCAGGAATCAAACCTGTAACCTTGGTGTATTGGGACGTGGCTTTGACCAACTGAACTACCCAACCAGGGCTACTTTCTGATGTTTTGAAATTTTTTCATAGTCACGTGTATGAATATAATTTTTAAAACATACTTTTAAATTAATATTTCCCAAAGAGTTTATTCCAGATCCTGGTCATTACACTGTATTGAGTATATTTTTTCTATATTTAGCAAGATATCATGTACAAATCAGTTTGTAACAGTAATTTTCACATAAAAATATTTAAACTTTTCCATATTTATAATCAGTGAGCCACAGGCAACCAAATTGCAACTCAATTTAACAAAGCAAAGATTCTGAGGCATAACCTTTCCCAAACTGCTTTAGAACTTAATAGAAGTGACCGCTCTTTGCAACATGGCCGCCAGCACTGCCACCGCTTTACCATTCTTGTGTCAAGAGAGCTGAACCTGGCTTGGGGGTGTCGGGATGGGAGTTGGGGACCCTGGTTCCAGTCACAGTTTTTTCTTTGGCAGCGAGCTCTTAGGCCACACCTGGTCTTTCACCTTCAAGGTAAAGGAAGGAGATGATGCAGGGGCTAATGCTATCTTTGACCTCCTGGCTTTCACCATGCTCTGCTTCACCAAGGGGCCAAAGGTGGGTGTAATGTAGTAAAATTTCTGGCCATAACCATGTCTTCCAGGAGATTGCAGTCTCTGTAGCCAACCTCATGTTGTCCTGCCAACCCATACTGAGTTTTGGTGACTTCCAACTCCAACCTCCTATAAGCTTCCACTTGAAGTCAGGTTCTGGCACTGCCTGGAACACTGTGTGGCACCAGATTGTTACTGACATTTCTTAGGAATAAGGGAATGAAGAAGAGGTGAGTGAGGAGGCAGAAGCTGAGGTGTTCCCCATCCTGCCTTTCCAAGAAGAAGTGAGGTAGGCCTTAGCCCTCCTTGGTCAGTTAGTTGCCTACCACATATGACATGCACCATGTTCTATAACTATTAAATATTTTAAATGTCTTACTCATTGAAGAGAGGGGTGGGTAGAGTCTAGTGCTAGGAGAGAAGGGAGTCCCATTCCCCACAGAATCTTGGTGTTCTAATCCCATACCATGCCTGAAGCTTCCCTTTTCTCTGCGTGGGAGGAACTATGAATTGTCCTGGTCCTCTCTTCCTACTTGCCTATGAGGTTGGATGCCAGGATTACACATCTGAAGCTTAGAGCTACACATTTTTAACACTTTTTAAATTTTTGGATAAAGGTTGAAATAAAGTAGTATAAAGAAATTTTTTTAAGTAACCACTATGTATTGAATATTTACTATCAAGTATCTTAGGTGTAACAATTCGATTACTCTCCCTGCAACTATCTCAGCAGACTTGGAGCTGAGACAAAGGCTCAGAATTTAGTCAACTAGAGTCTTAAGCAGATGTGTTGAGTCTGTAGCTCAAGGTAATGCCATATCACCAGGTGCTACTAACTGAAGGTAGATCCAGTGGCATGCAGACTTTAATTGTCTCTTGGATATCAATTTCACTAGGGTTGGGGACAGAGAGACCACACTCTTTTAGAGCAGCCCCAGTGTCTCTGATTATTTCATTAAAGATATAATACAAATTGGGTAAAGTGTCATCATTTTGTATGATGTAGGTCCCTCAGGGCATGGGACTTCGGGAATAAATGTCCACTGCAATTCATGAGAGGGAATAAATTGAAATTATGATTCTATTTTCAGAATCTGAGCACAGATTCAGAATGGTCACCCTCCTACGGCTCAGGTTTGAAGTCGTCCATGGTGATGGGCCTGCTATAACACGTAAAGAGATCCAGTGACTCTAAGTCATGAAAGCTTATTCTTACAGGGCCAAGAGGGATCTGGCCTAAGAAAAATGGGGCATACGTTCTTAATCTGCTTTCCTGACATGTGGTTAATTTTGCCTAAACTTTGTTCTGTTCCCTGTTCTCCAGCTTTTCCAAAACAAGAAGTCAAGTTAAGGTGACTAGTGCTCTCAGGCAAGTATCTCCTTGGCCACATCTTTCACAACTTCTGGTGACAAGGAGGTCACCTGCAAGTTGAGAATTTTTAAGTATAATGGCAGAAGTTTTTACCTAAAATCTAAAAGTTGAACATCACATTTTTTGTTTCAGAGAAATGTGTCCAAATGGGCTATTTCTTTACATAGTTACAAGGTAATCTCATCTTCACAAATACCTGAATGTGTCCAAGACTGAGGGAGGAAATTTGTCTTCTCTTTCAGCTCTCTGAAGGTTGGTCCAGAGGCTAAGGTTTAAACCTACTAGAACTCTCCTGGTCATGAATCTGGGCTGATTTTTTTCACCTGGAGAAGGGCTGGGATCCATGCAGATTAGTGCCAGGTAAGGCCCACTGAGGATGAATCCAATCTGCAGGTTTGCCAGTGGCCACCATAGGAAGTAGTGGTGTTTCAGTGCTGGTCTCTGCTGTCATCTTCAAACCTGGCAGAAAGCTGAGATGAGTGGTAGCTTAATTCTGTTCTTCAATGAGGAATCCAGGGGACGACCTTCTCTGAATTTAAGGTACGTGGTGAAAAGAACACAATGTTTCCCCCCATTAAGTTGGAGTCAGGGGTCCCAGGGACAACTTTGATCAAAGTACTTGAGAGACCTATTCCTGAGTAGAGAGGAGATGGCAATTTGAAGAAAGTAACTGGGGAACATTTTGAGGTGGAAATCAGTTTCTGTTTGTACATACTCGGTCTCAAAGTCACCCTAATTTGTGTACTTACCAAATGCATCAACATTTTAGTATTTGAGTCGGTATTTGGGAGTGGCCCCCAGAGGAAGCAGTGGAGACTCAGTGCTGGTCTTCTCTGCTGTCATCTTCAACCCTGGAGGAAAGTTGGAATGAGTGGTAGATTAATTCATAAGATCAGAGCAAGTGATCACTAAATATATATCCCCACATTTCTGTCACTGAGCCTTTTCTCCCAATTTCCTTCCTTCTTGCTCACCATCTGCTATTCCTAACCTATCTGCATTTAATGTTAATGACCTGTCCTATGAGCTCCAGCTCAACTGGCCATAAAATCTGAAAACTTTTCTTGATTTTCCCAATCGCAAATGCTTTTTGTTTTCTCTTTAAAGTAGTTTGTCTTGCCCTGGCTGGTGTACCTCAGTGGATTTAGTGCCGGCCTGTGAACGAAAGCGTTGCCAGTTTGATTCCGGTTCAGGGCACATGTCTGGACTGTCGGCCAGGCTCCCTGCAGAGGGTGCATGAGAGGCAACCACACACTAATGTTTCTCTCCCTCTCTTTCTCCCTCCCTCCCCGCCTCTCTAGAAATAAATAAATAAAATATTTTTTAAAAAAGTACTTTGTCTTTACCTCTCTTTATGTCTCTTCACACTGTCACTTAGAAGTGTGGTTACTTTTGTCCATATCTGGATTAGCCTCTTTTTTCTGTAAGGATTAGAAAATCTCTCAGGTTATCTTAAATCTTTTGAGTTGAGTTTCCCTTTGCTTATTAGTACTTGTATAAAAGCAAAACTGCACATCAAAATCTCATGGAAAGCAGGGGCAGTCCCAGACCTGAGTTTCCCAGATGGAAACAAAGTTGGAAACTAAAGGAACCTATACAGCTGTGGGTGTGGTAGTCACCTTCATTGACTGATCAGGGCTAACATATAAACCTTGCAGAAAGGAACCTTATTCATCTTTGTATGGAAGCAAGCTAGAACTGCAAACACAACGTGTGTGTGTTGGCAGGGGCGGGGGTCAGCGGGGATTAAGTACATGGTGCACAAATGGTTTGAAGTTGTCCTGGATTGCAGAGTAAAATGTGTTTCTTAGAGGAAGATACCATTCTGGTACCAGACTGAATGAGTGGTTATCCATATAGTAATAATTACACTTCCCCCCGGCTTCTCTACTCTCCAGAACTGAAATCCTTCCACTAAAAGCTCTGTCATTATGCACTATGACAATGTTTGTTTCCATACTCTCATACTCTAACCTCCATCTCACTGTCTGTCTCTTAAAGCAAGAACCTTGGCCATTGGTAATCTGTCAATAGTGTGGACTGATAGGTGGCTAGAAGCCAGCAGCGCTATCCTTCTGCATATATATTACATGTAAGCTACCAGGGTCTGAGGACTTTTTTCCCTTTCGTTTGTATTTTTACTAAGAGAAGGAGGAGAGTTGTTATTCTTTGATGCATGATGCTCATTTTTATACAGGTTAATTGCTTACTCAGAAAAACCAGTCCATAATTGTACTGAAAACAACTCTATGGCTCAGGAGAGCTACTTTATTATCTGACTAAATTGATTTATGTAGAAGAAACTAAAGGATAGAAAATACATAGGCAAATATGTAGTATCTTAAATTGAATCAAATTCTTAAAGAAGATATGAAAACTGCATTTGGGGGTCAGGATAGGGATGAGGGGAAAGCTGAATTGCTGGAAAAAGTTGGGAGTATGTAGTGTGTTGCGAAGTATAATCTTGAATTGGCATGAGCAGAAAGGTAGGATTTGCCTGCTTCTTTGAACATTAGTTCATATCCTTCGTGTTCATTATACTGCAGACCATTAAGCTATTTTATGGGCAAGAGAGAAGTTCAAGTACAGAACGAGTTGCCAAAAGGATTATGAAGTTCATTTTGATTGATCAATAATTAACTGTACCTTGTGAAATTACAGGCTTGACTAACTGTGGAACGTATTGTAGTGAACAGCCCAAGCTGCCAGAAAGAACAGAGAAGACAGAAGAAAAAGCGATGGAAACAGAAACATCTGTCCCCTTTATGCTGCAAGAGCTGGTAACCAAGATCTTACTGTTTTCTTCTCTATCTAAAGAACAAACAGCATAAAGCAGGAATCGGCTTGATATGGGACACTACAGAAGATGTTTGCTTATAATTATTTCTAGCACTTTTTTGAAGCTCAGGGATAAAACATTTCCAATTATTCATCAAGCTCTTGGAACCCATAGCCTTTATAATAAGGATTTAGCAGAACAACAAATAGCACACAAGGATACAGATGATAGGAAGAAATGTGAAGGGATTATTACCATAAAAAAGCAAATGACTATTTGATGGAATTACAACAATACAGGGAGTGAGAGAGAGATGAAAAATAATGCTAATTGATAAGTACATAGCTGTTTAGCATTAATTTGAATTAGATCATGCTTGTGAGATGAATAATACCTGTCATTTTCTTTCCACACATACACACACATGCGCACACACCCATTAAGAAAGATAACTGTTCTGGACTTTGTATTGTCTCAGTGGTTATTGGAAAAGCTGACCACTTTCTTTAGACCATTGATAGTTCCACTTTTTAAAACATTGGTGGAAATTTCCTTTACTAATACCTGACAGACTTAGTTTACCCCAAATTCATAATTATTTGTATTACTCATTATGGTTTACACCTACTTTCTTCTAAATAGGTTTTGAGCCTTGCTTAATAGGCAAATGTTAAAATCTAAAATCAAGGGTAGACTAACTCTCCCTGTTGCTGTTCCGTAATTCCTCTACGTACTTTTCCTCCTTTGTTTTTGTTTTTCTTTTTAATATTTTTTAAAATTTATTTTTAGAGAGAGGAGAAGGAAGGGAGAAAGAACAATGCATGGTTGCCTCTCACATGGCCCTCACTGTGGACCTGGCCCGCAACCCAGGCATGTGCCCGGACCGGGAATCAAACCAGGACCATCTGGTTCCCAGCCCGTGCTCAATACACTGAGCCACGCCAGCCGGGCTTTTTCCTCCTTTGTTAGTACAGAGTAAAGTTAAATTACCTATAGACAACAGCAATTTTAGCATAAATATGTTTTAAAGCTGCCTTTGGTAGATTTTTAGATCCTGGGTGGACTCAAGATGGAAGAGAAGGAAGGTGAGATCACTTTCTAACCTCATATCCTTTCAACAGTATACTTCAGACTGGGGGATAAACTGTCTTTCAAAAGTTATTGAATTAATTTTTTTTTAGCTAAAAAAAGTGTAAAAAGTATAAAAATTATTTGAAGAAAAAAGTACCAAAGAAATCCAAATGAAATGGCAAGATGGGATCTCTAAGATTCTTACCGTCCCAAACTATAAGAACCCGCCCACTGGTTGTGCCTTCCGGCGGTGATTTTAAAGGGTGCGATGGCCCACTCCACCTTGAACTCTGCGTGTTCTTCCGCAGGCAGAAAGCTGTTCAAAGGTAGTATGCTCAAGGCAGATTACGTCTGTGAGGTTTCGTGTAGTTTCGTTTTTATGTTTGTTTTCTAAACTCTGTGCCATCTATAACTCCAATTATGAGTTTAAGACAGAAATAGCGTATGTGCTGGAGCAGCCAAGCACGCAGGAAGCACGACGGCACAGCGTAATAAAATAGATCAGTGATGCTGCCCACTGATGTGCTTTACAAGATTTAGAAAGTGAAGTTTGCAGTTTAGGAAGGAACAGATTTACAAATTAACATATACCTGCCACTGATATAATATAATAATATTAACTCTACAAATCTTTATAATCGCAGTTCTAACTACAAGAAACTTTTCAGTTCATTTGTGGGGATAGAAAAAGTAAAAAAGGTGAGATATTAGAAGATCTTGGAAAAAGTGAGACTTTTAGAATGCCAGTTAGGTCAAGAGATACATTTATATGAAATAAGATTTCAACTCTTTTTGAACAGAGAAAGCATTTATAGTTGTGTGTGTAGGGGTTGGCAGGGAATGAAAAGGTATCTAGTTATTTTCTGTGTATATCTCTCTTGAAACTGGGAATAGAAAATATATTTCAGTTTTATACTGATTTTCTTATGGCTTTTAGAAATTATTTATATACATTATACTAAAATAAATACCACAATAAAGTTTTTGTTTACCATGATTTAAAGTAAAGTAAATGTTTTATGACCAGAATTTAAAGTTATATTTGTGACTGCAAATAATTCTTAGAAATGAATATTTCCGTGTTTTGCTCTTATACTAAACAAATCTGCAGCATGTTACTTTAAAAATGAAATAAAGCCTGTGTTCGTAGTGACAGTCAATAACACTACAGCATAATAATCAATTGCTATTTGTAGCAGCAGGACTAGCAGTGGGGGCAGATCAGTGCAAATTACTGTCACTGTGTGCTGCCATGTATACAGCCAGCCTGTAGGACTCAAGACAAATGATGCCCTACTCAATGGCATGAGATAGTATTTAGTCATACCTGCACAACAGCAACGGAATGTGGGCTGGCGTCAAATGTAAAGGGAAAGTGGCTATAAATCTAGAGCATTGATGGGTAAGAGAAATAAATTAATCCAGCTAAGAATTCTGCTCCCAAGATTCAAAGTTAAATACTCACACTTTTTTTCTATGAGCTGGAAATGGGTGGATTACAGGTGTCTGGGGATCTACAAAAAAAGTTCGATGGCTTTTTAGTGAACACCAGAGAAGTCTGTGCTGTACTTTATTCCAGCATTGTGGAAAAATGACTCTGAAGCTAGATATTCAGTGTAAATCACTAGTGATGGCCAATTCTAATGACAAATGTAAATGATCATTTATTTTACGTATAAATAAAAACCAAGAGGAGGAACAATTGTGTTTGTCAAAATCATACATCACTGAACTATTTTTAAAAAATCATTTTCATTGTTATGTTTAATTCAAAAAAATAAAGGAAGCCGCCGATCTATCTTTGGAAAACCCTTAAATCTTGTAGCAAATCAAGCAGGGACTACTGACTTTCTACCGCAGTCTGTTTGATAAATTAGGCCGCTGGCTTTCTCTAGGCAGACAGGTAATGCAGAGAGAGGAAATGGGTACATTCGCATGCACAAAAGAAATCAAGTTAAGCAAATGAAAATATTGTGATCCCTCTATTTCTAACACTCCCCAGTAGTTAATTAAGTTGGCAGAGAGGTATATTAACTCATTCAGGAGAAAAATTCTTCAAATATTACCTTGAACGGAATCAGGACCAGCCACATAATTTACTGCACCCTAGTTAAATGAATCTGTGTTGCCTCTTGTCCAACACTAATTAAAAGTTTCAGACCACAACAGCAGACCACTAAAACAAATCTGGAGCCCTCTAACTGAGGGACCTCTTACGACAATTATGATCTTACATCCATGAGGTCAGCCCTCAATGGGGTAGTTTATCTTCCTGTGCTTCAACCTTGCCACAAACGCTAGCCTACTTTGGTATGTTATTTAATCAACCCTTGACAAATTTATCTCTAAAACAAGGGTTGCAGACTGAAAGTCTGCAGGCTGAAGTTGACCCAGAGGTATATTTTGTTCACTGTTAAGTGACTGATATGGGTCAAAACTGAATGACAGCTGATCCCTTTGGATGGGACTTCCTCTCACAGCCCCCATTCTTTTTTATGCTTTTATAATGAGCCATTTCCACCCCTTGCATTACCTGCCTCACCTTGTTAACATTTGAGTTTTCCACCAATAAAATTGTGATGGAGATCTGTAGCCAGCTTTCTCTGCTCCTAATAGCAGTGCAAATAGTAATAGTCAAACAGCGTGCAGATAAATCTATGTGGATCTTAAGAAAATATTAGTTCAAGCACAAACACATTAATAGTATTGATGAAATCTGTATTCTGTAGACTGTGCTTTTAGGAAAAATTTTTTATTAACTTAGTACCCTCTTTAATGAAAATCTGTTAGAAAGAAATTCCACTCCCCACTTCACCCATTTACTTCACTGATATAGATGGAAAAACCTCAGAAATTCACTTATGAAGATGCTGAGCCATTTACAATTCTGAAATCATATTAAAAGCAACTAACAATCATCAAATGGGAGGAGGTGGGGTGGGGTGGGGAGAAACACCAGTATAATGAAAAGAAATTGAAATCACTCTATGAAGCAAAGTGTGCTGAATGGAAAATAGTAACTCTGTTCATAAGCAAAATGACTTTATCAAAGGGAGATGTGACAATTCACTTGATTGTTAAGCATGCTGCTGATAAATTGTAATCTTCCAAAAGAGCCTAAATGACTTAAACGATAATGCCCCTAAGATTTAAGAAAGCATTTTTTGCCAAATATAACAAAGCTTTGAGTTCAATATAAAGATTTCCTTATTGATAATCCATGTTATTTAATAGCTTAAAATATAATTCTGCTTTATAATTCCATCATAGAAGAGTCCAACTGCAACCCCAATGTGCATTTTTATCGGTTTCTCCTTGGTAGGTTATTTTCAAGGTAGAACGACTATGCTGATTTAGTTGTGATTGGACTTGTATTCTGGGCTAAACTCACATAAGAAGAACAAATCCTAAAGCATTTTTCTTAAGTCATCATATTTGACTACTTTTTGTACTCTCCAACTAATGAAATGGAGAACTTAATATAAAAATTCAGTCTCTGCTGTATTTTACTACTAAAAGCTGTTTGCCTGGTTTGAAGCATTTGGAAAAGAGAATGCATATGGCAATACCCTTGAGTCAAACTTATGCCGCGGTCAGCCACGTTTTCTGAGATGTCAGGTGTGTATAATTTCATATTATAGCTTTTTTTCTTAGTTCTGACTCTACACCCCAAACTGTAATTTCCTTCAAAGAACTGTTTGCCAGGTAAACCAGCATGGATTAAAACTGTCTTTAGGAAATTGTTTTTAAGTTGTCATTGGTGTTTACCTGGCAGAGGACAGATAAGGCTATGGATACCGTTATCATAATTTTCCTGAAGCTGTTATTATAATCATCCCTTTTTAATGATGAAAACTGTGTGAGGGCTCTGGCTCAAACACTAAACTAAGAGCATTAAATGTGGATTTTTTTTTAACAGAACCAATTTAAGGAAGAGCATGGCGTGCCACAGAAAATGTTTCCCAGAGACAAATCTATGTAATGAGGGGGTAATTCACTTGACCCTCAGAGGCTATAAATCTAGCACCTCTAGCTCATATTTCTACGTTGTTTTCTCTTCATGAAGTAGTCAAGGTTTTATCTATTAGCCTTTGCTAATTGTCGTTTTCCTACATTGATCTCCTTTTATAGTTGGTGAATTCCATTTCATGTTTTCTGCAATACCCGCCCCTCCCTAGATTAAGAAATATGGCTTATGGAAACAGATATAAGACTTGGGTTTAACAATGGATTAGCACCAAATAGAAACATGCTTTCCACACATTCCATCTGGAACAAAATGGGCCAGGAATGAAGCTGACTTTGCAACCCTGTGGTTGACTCACCTGTACAGAGATACATGTCTGCTGGGTGTCGGGGCAAAGACTGACACATGGTCCAGGCTGCAGATCTTTCCATTGTGCTGAGCTGCCTTTCTTCAGGCTGTGTGGTGATAGGCCTCTGTGCTTTAAAGTCGTAGGAATAAATGATGCAGAAGACTTCTTCCAGGATTTTTGTACCTGTGTTGAACATATAACAAAGTTTATATGGCCTGGAGTTCAAATTAAATGGCCTCCGTTTCCATCATGACTCCAAAACAAAATTAAGTATGGAATCGTTTTGAATTTTAGATTCTCAAAAAATAAGCAAATATCTTATAAACAAGTTAACAACAGGACTTTTGTTAAGTGTCTTTCCCATAGTATCAAAGAATTTGTTCAGGTTGCGTGTAATTGCATAAAGTTGAAATTTAGTAGAATCTTCTAAATCATGAGATAAATACCAAGCTCTATTCTTTATATTATTAATGTTAAGAGTATTTTTAGTATTAAGTTTAATTATTTAAAGACCAGTTATTTAGTCAACAAATGTGTGTGAAGGGATAGTACCCGTATACAATGAATGACAAATGTCCCCTCAATTTGCTTATAAGGATTAATAAAGTGCCCGTGTAATATTTATCAGTTACCTAAAATGCTAATTATGTAGTTCTATTCCTAAAAAAAATTCTGAATACATGGTAATAGAGAGCATATGTGGAGGAAAAAAGGACTCACATTCAAGTATATTAAATGATAGGCACAAATAGTATTCACATGACTATCTCATATATGTCATTTCTTTTTTTCTATGTGCACTTAGAAAATAAAATGAAAACTCAGTGTTATTACAACTTTGTCAATTAACTAAATTTACTCATGTTTCAATCTGTAATTTCGTCACAAACTTTACAAGTACTATAAACACTAGTTATTTCTGATGCCCTCTCTAGGTTTTCTGTAAACTCCCATGTGAAATAAATAGCAGTGTATTCAGCTTCATCGTTTATTGGTAATTCTGTTCCTTGTAAATAGAGAAAAAAAGGAACCGTGGCAAAGCCCATTTATTTTATGTAACATGAACATGATAAAGAACACATCGAGATTTATATTAAAATAGAAACTCGCATCGAATGTTTGCTTGCAGTGCTGACAGTGTATGCTTACAACTGTCGGTTCCAAACACACTGTGAAGAATTTTAATGATCTGAAGAGAAAGAAATGCAACTAAAGGTGGTGAAAAATCTCTGGTTCAAATTTGTAATATTTCCTCTCCACCCTCTTTTAACTATTTTCTTACATGGGGTTTTGTCACAGGGACAGATATAGTTATGGGGAAATATGAAACTGATTGGGTACAGGAGCATGAAATAAAGTAAATGGATTTAAGAGTCAGTGCTTAACTAAATAAAATATTCTCAGCTTATATTTTTATTAGGAAAAAGAAAACTAAAGAGAAACCATTTGCTAATATTACACTATTTAAATGTTTAAATATTAAAAACTGTAAAAAGAAAAAGATGTTCAGAAATCACGATGTGCTCTTCTTTCTTACAAGATGGTGATAAAAAGCTAAAAAACAAAACGAAACAAAACAGACACTAAGGACGAGAAACCTGAAGCCAAGAAAGTCTGACGCCAGTGGCAAGGTGAAGAATTACCTCAAGCCCAAATGCCTGCCCAAGAAAGGAAAACCTACTACAGCTGAAATCTTGTATTAGAGAAACTGGCAGGTATTCCCTATGCAAGGAATGGCATATGCAAGAGGAAATATTCAGCAGTTAAATCCGGCATTGAGAAAGGAGATGGTTCTCGCTTTGTTGCAAGACAGTAACTGGTGACAAGAATGGTGGTACCCAAGTGTTTAAATTTGGCGCCATGCCTAGTTATTATCCTACTGATGAAAAAGCTGTTCAGTCACTGCAAAAATCCCTTTTGTCAGCATGTGAGAATCCTGATAGTGTCATTTCCAGGACCATTCTGTTCATCTGCACTGGTCACCATGGAGCCAAAATGTGGTTTTCTTGAAGCAACTGCAGAAGCTTGCTACTTGTGATTGAACCTCTGGTCCTCAATTTAGTCTCTTTTTGTTAAACACAAAAGAAATTTGTCATTGCCACCTCCATCAAAATTGATGTATAAATCACCAAACTTCTTATTCAATGCCTGCTTCGAAAAGAAGCCTTAGAAGTCCAGTCCTACCCTTTCCTGTTTTTTTCCCAGACCAAGAAAAATATTAAATTTTTCTGGAAAACTCTGGATTCTAGGGAACATAGGCATAATGCCTGAGAAACAGTAATGGCCGGCTAACAGAGAACACTGTGGGAAAAAGGGGTGTCTGATATTTAGGAAATTACTGGAAGCAGCACAGGGTTAATTTGAGAGCTGTAGTATAAAGCATTAACAACCCTGTATAAAACTTACAGGAAAATTGACAACTAACTATCCTACCACTAGCAAAGTGACTCATTTCTTGAAGATGTCCCATTGAGATATTCTGAAGCACTTAGGATTCATCAATGTGTAGCATTAGTTATATGGGAAAAAAGCCTTCAGTAATAACCCTTCTCCCTTAAAATGGTGGCAATTGCCAAGCGTCTAATATAATTTGGCAAAAAGTGCCTTGTATACTTCAATCAAGAACTGATTTAATCTTATTACAAAAACTATAATGGTTTTATTGAGCTCCTATCAAGTCTATATTGGTCTAGTCATGTTGATGGGAAATTACTACTTTTTTTTTTGGTTCTTTTAACTTGATGATTTGGAAAGGAAATTAAAGTTCTCAAGAAAATGTTTTAGTTGATTCTAACAACAACTACAAAACTTTGAAGTTAAAGTAGATTAGTTTGGGAATTTCAGTGGAGCTTCCATGGAGTGATGAAATACTTCATGTCAGTTATAACAGGGTCACCGTTCTCCCAAAGATAGGGGAATGGTACTTTTTCATATCGTCACCAGCATGGTGTCCTGTACACAATGACACAATTCATATAGCACCACTGTCTCAGGCAAAGTTGTACATACTCATCTGAGATGTTGACAAACTAAAAAAAACAAAAAAAGTAACTTTGATGAACATCTATACTCTAAATGAAAAAGAAAGGCTTACTTAAAGATTATGTCTGATGTGTACATAGTGAAAAAGGTAGATACAGTGAAAAGTGAACTGTAGAATTTGAATGCCAAGTGAGGGTGAGTTTTGAGATTTTCCTAAGAAGTTATTTCTTAGCTTTCCCTTTGTGCTATAAGGGGGGCTTGAAGAATTATGGATTAATAGAAAAGATTCTGGTGGATTGAGATGATTTTGCACACAAGTTTTCAGTCCACATTGTTGGCTTACTAAGCTCCAACTTCAGTCACAAAATTGGCCTGGTGTCTGGAACAAATCTGGCTTGTAGGTGGAAAAATACAGCGTCACAACATCAAATACATCTTATTTTTGTTCAGAATATGCAGCTCTTATAACTAGGCTTAAGACATCTTTGAAATTAAGTTTGTGCCGTATATTTTACTTTTTACGAACTCAGCACTTGTCATACAAGAGTACCCAGTAACCTATTTCCTCTGGGGTGGGGCGGGGGGCAACTTTATCTTCCTGTTGCAATTCTCTTAGTGTTTAGAGACTTTTTTTTTTTTAATCCTCACCCAGTGACACATCCACTGATTACAAAGAGAGAGAAAGAGGAAGGGGGGGGGCGTGTTGAGAGGGAGAGAGGGAGAGAGATGAGATGCGAAAGAAACACCGATCAGTTGCCTCCCAAATGTTCCCTGACAGGGGACAGAATCTGTAACCGAGCATGTTCTCTGAACAGGATTTGAACCTGTGACCCTCTGGTCCACAGGACAAGGCTCCAACTAACTAAACCATAACAGCCAGGGTAGAGACATGTTTTTGAATCTTAGTCTTTGTGACTGGATTCCTTCTATTCATTCTTGGATATACTGACCCTGACAAGCTACCTCATTAGAATTTTGCCTAGTTAATGAAAAATTCACTGGCATTTATCATTGAATTACTCAGATGAAATTAACCAACTAAAATTAATTTATTGAATAATCAATAGGCTCCAGGAGCTGGGCTAAATGTAGGGATACAGTAATTAAAAAAACAAAACAATATTTTATCTATATCCCCGGGAATTACAAGCTAGTGGGAAAGGCTAACATTAAACATGTGATCAGCATGGTAACGGATGCTCCCAAGAACTATGACAAAGGGCTAGAAGTGTATGCCTGGATATCTAGCCTGGCCTGGATGATCTAGGAATAGCTTCTAGTGAAAGGATGTCTGAGCAGAGACAAGAAATAGGAATTGGTCACGTGAACATGGGCAGAAAAAAATATAAAGAGAAGGAAACACTCCTATATGAAGACCTAGAAGCAAAAAAAAACCTGGTGGATTAGGGAAAATAAAATTATGATGGCTGGACTAAATGAGGTCATACCTGTCTCAGTCTTTCTTACTGCCTGGGACCTCCCATAATTACCGGGTCTGAATTATTTCCAGGTATATTCACTCCACTGTTTTCTATTACATCGGTGTCTGAGGGCGTGATCTGAACATAAGGTTACATCAAGTATAATCAGGAGAAAAACAGGGGTTAAAGGCAGAATGTGATAAGAATCCATATTAGATGTTCAGAGTCAGGATTAGGTGCCCTCTGGGATAGGTTCTACCGAAGATTTAGCCGTGGACCTTCACTGTGAGGGACAGACTTGGGAATGGTCAACGTTTAAGAGAACTTACCATTGGTCAGGAAAAACCATGTCCAGCTGAAATAATCAGAGAAATGAAAAGACCAGAACAATTGTTTTCAGTCTCAATTTTTTTTAATAGAATGTTTACATTTAAGTTTAACAGTGGTGCTAATTTTCTTAAAATACCACTTTAAAAAAGTTAAGAATGTCATTCAAATATTGGGCCGGAGTACATCACAGTACTTGGACATTTTTTGTTGTGAAATTTGAATCAGTATTTATTTTGTACACATTACATATTACAATTTTCAGACTCAATATTCAGTATTCTTTCTTGTTCACAATCAAGCACAAATAAGCACACACTGTCACACTGTGCTTCTGCACTTGGGTTCTCCAAATCACCGAGCACTAGGGATGAGGGACAAATGTGGATTTGCTGTTTCAAGTCCTCTCTGGGATCACCCAGAGTGGGACCTAGGATTCTGCCTGAGGTAGATGGGAGCTGCAGAGCATTGGTGTGTGATTTCAATTGTCAACACGAAGAGAACAAGTTGATGGAGGCTAGGAGCAGAGTCATCTTGAAGGGGTGGTAAGGAGAGATGTGAGGCAGCCTCTAACGTGGCCCCACGGGTCCCTGCCCTCCACTCTGTGTGCCCTTTTGTAATGAACTCCTTTTGAGTGTGGACAGACCTAGTAACTCACTTGTAACAAAACGGATATTGTGAAAATGTTGGGATTTTTTTACAAGACTAAACATGCAAATGACAAGCAATCGCACCGCTTGCCATTTGTCCTAGAGAAGTAAGAACTTATGATCACACTAACACCTGCACAAAAATATTCATAGCAGCTTTATTCATAACAGTAAATGAGGTGATCGCCCACATGTCCTACAACAGGACATGTCACATACCTACCGTGGAATACAAGGGACAAACAGGAGCAAAACACCGATACACAGAACTTGAATGAATCTCCAGAGAATTATACTGAGTGAAAAAAGTCAATCCCAAAAGGCTACAAACTATATGGTTCTGTTTATATAATAACTTTAAAATGACACAATTACAGAAATGGAGAACTGATTAGTGGGTGTCAAGGCTTAGGGGCAGAGTAGGAGGGGGAGGATGAAGTGGGTATGATTATAAAAGGGAAATTTGACAGATAACTGTGTTGATGAAGCTATTTAGTATCTTGACTAGGGCAGTAGATACACAAATTTACATATGTGATAAAATTGTAAGGAAATAAATTCACACTCCAGTACATGTGAAACTGGAGAAATCTAAATAAGATTGATGGATTATGTCCATGTCAATGTCCTGGATGTTATATTTTACTATGATTCTGTATGATGTTACCATTGGGGGAAATTGGAAAAAGGGTACATGGGATCTCTCTTTATAATTTCTTATAAATGAATGTGACTCTATAATTATCTCAATAAAATTTCAATGAAAAAAACTGATGGGATATCACTTATAAGATTAGTTTACAAAAAGACCTCTTTTTCTGTTTCTTGTCTGTGTCTCTGTCTCTTCATCTTGCTCTAGAGAAAGTCAGCAGCTTTGTTATGAGTCGCCCTGTATAAAGACCCAGACATCAAAAATACGTATCTCCAGCCAACAGGCAGCAAAAGCCTGAGTGCTATGAACACTTATGTGAATCACCTTAGAAATGGATCTTCAAAGCCTGCCAACAGCCATGTCGGTGAGCTTGACAGCAGATGTTTCCCCAGTCAAGTCTTGAGATGAATACAGCTCATACTCACACTTGAACAAAGTCTTGTGAGAAACCCTAAACACAGGCACCCAGATAAGGAAAGTCAGGATTTGTGACCATAGAAACTGTGAGGTACTAAACATTTGCTGTTTTAGCTACTGAGTTTTGGGGTAATTTCTTAGATAGCAGTGGATAAGTAAGGGAAGAATCACACACCGGCAATGAAAGATCCGAAAAATTGTTTTCATTTAGTTCCTCATGGTGTCTTACAAGATGACAGTGCCCTCATTCTCCTGACTCCCTTCGACTTCCACTACCACCACTGAAACCAATAAACAAGCAAGCTTCAACCCCACAAAATGAGTCTGTCCACTCCAAACCTACTCTGCCCTTCTCTTAGCCAGCAAGGCTGACAGGTGTGGATGCCCTACCCTCAGGCATTTTAGGGGTTGGACCAATGAGACATGGTCTCAGGAGATTAGAAGGAAGGAGAGTAAAGTTAGGTTTATATTTTCTACCTACCCTAAGGTCATCTCAAACTATACCGCCATTTGAATTAACAGAAGGTTCTATCCTACTTAAAGTATCCTGGGCCCTGGATTCTGGACTCTTCTTTTTCTATTCTTCTTCCTTCAGGTCCAGGGGTGAATTACATCTCTGACAGTGTTAGTATAGAGTTCTTGTACTATTCCTGCCAGTTCCTCTACATTCCATTCACATATCTGTTAATAGTACTTTGCAAATTATCCTACTGTGATAACGTTCTCTGCTACTTTATGAGACTCTGGTGTTTCCAATTTATTCCCCTTTCTCCTCTCTCACACTCTTTTTCTACCTTTTGAATCTTTTCCACCTAAAGACCTTTGTTTCTTTTTACTTTTTTTCTGGATTTGCCTTGATGCTCTTTCTAATGTTAATCAATCGAACTTCACCAATTTTCTTTCAGGGCTCAGAACTACACACTAAAAAAAGGTATTACTTAAAAAGCAGAAACTAGCAAGCAGTTGCAAAGATGTTATTATTTTGGTCTCCAGGACCACCTTTTAAAGTCGTGCAGTTCTTGTGTGGCAGCAAAATCGCTAAGTGGAGGGATAAAATGAGGGTTAAAATTCAGGCTATACCATACTGAGCAGCAGGGTGATCCCTAACTCAAGAAAGTGGTATGTGTATTTTCATCCAAGGCACCTTCTACTAAGTCGCGCTCCCAGTGGGGTCCCTCGGTTGTCTGGTGGGATCCCTCTTTCCAAATACACCAAGGACATTCTATACACTCTGAGGCTCTGCTATGTTTCTGTCCCATCAGGATTATCATTTATAATATCTTTAAAATATTCCCAGAGCCCCTTGAAACAAAAGGGAAGAGTTTGGGGATCAAGTCGTGTTTTTAGTAACATGAAGCTAAAGAGATAAGGTGTACTCTTCTTAGGTAAAAAACAGCCATCGTGTTTGCCTTTAGCTGGCAAGTTTGCCTGCATTTGTAATATCCCTGTGTTCATCCTCTGTGACTTCTGTAGCCCATTGAATGGTGGCCAACATGATTGGGCTTCAATGAAAACGTGAAACTAAGCCTCAATATAAGATATTTTTATAACTAATTGGGCACCTCACTTTTACCAAAGCCCTATGTGTTTAGAGTTCCTCTCAGCTGAATAATGCACCCTCACAATTTTTCCACTGATCAAAATTCAAATGCAAGTGACGCACACACACAGCCTTGACATCTACATGGAATGTTACCTTCGAAAAGTGTTAAGGAGTTTGGATAAAAGCTTATCTGTGACGTATCCAGAAACTGGACATCTCTCCATCCTCCCTCCCTCGCTCCCTTCCTTCCTTCATCACATGGCCTTATTTTTATGAAGGATGCTCATTAAGTTGCCCTGGGACATGGCTCTGTGTGTGGAGCTGAACCTTTCCCTATGTTGCCTTACCAAAAGGTCCTGGGAAAGTTTCTGGGCAATGATTCAATTTGCTATTACTGTGATAATTAAAATGGATTCATATCAGCTTTCTTTGAGTTTAAAATATAACATGGTTTTAATTTTACTAAATAGTCTCTGTGTAAACATTTAATTTCTTGAACTTCTAAATATTAGGCAACTTGCACTTTCATATCATCTATTTTATGTCCTGATTAATGTGTCGTAAAAATATAGAGTTTTAAAAAGATCATTCTAGCCCTGGCTGGTGTGGCTCAGTGGATTGAACACCAGGCTGTGAACCAAAGGATTGCTGGTTCAATTCTCAGTCAGGGCACATGTCTGGTTTGCAGGCCAGGTCCCCAGTAGGGGGTGTGCAAAAGGCAACCACACATTGATGATTCTCTCCCTCTTTCTTCTTCCCTCCCCCTCTCTCTAAAAATAAATAAATAAAATCTTAAAAAAATAAAATAAAAAGATCATTCTAATCTCTGATGTGTATTATTTGAAATAATTGACTTGTAAAATAGATAATGAGATGCCATTTTGTATATTACTCCAATTTAAGTAGCATTTTTATTAAAATAAATAAATATCAATGGGAAATGGGGTGATCACTGGGAGTAAAATGTTTCTTAAACACAGAATATAATAAAGCTCCTTCAAAATATGTGGTTTCAGCCTTTTCAACTAAATATACTCTTTCTTTAAACATCTAGGTTTTCAAAACAATATAATGTAATAGATAAAAACTGTGCACAGAGATTTTAAGATTTTTATAGACATTTATTTATAAATATATGCAAACATTCTTTTTTTTGCTGTATTTTCTCTATGTTAGCCAACTGCAAACTGATCACTTACAATTGTACTTGAGTGCTTAGTGACCAGAAAATTTACAAATGCTGCTGCCGCCAGAGAAACCGAAAGTGCACAAGCAGATTGAAGGAAATACTACAGGCGAAAATTAGCCATCATTAGTTACCCCTGCTAATACTGCAGAAAATTGGAATGCGTGCCTCACTGAGAATTGGAAAACATTTCTGAAGTTTATTTAGAACAACCAAAAAAGACATTGGTATGCATGTATATACAATCATTTTAAGACATTGCGGTGTTATAATTTGCAACTATATTTTAAAATTCATATGTATTCAATAGAGCTAAGAGTTTTAAAATTTTTATACCTTTTATTTACATTTTGTGACTATATAGTTACAATCTTATTTAAAGGCAAAAGTTTTAAGATAAAAATGCTAGAATTTAGTATTCATTCTACTTCCAATAATTCTTCATTAGTACAATTGTCATATCGATATTCTAGGGTAACGCAAAATTGTTTCCACTAAGATTTTTCCTGTGAACGTATCCTTTCTAAGTCATCAGTAAACCTTTACACAATCATTGCTTTCTGGGTAAATTAATTAAATTTAGAATTATAATTACAGATTGAGTTAGAAAATATATTTATTGAATACATACCATGTGCAATGGCATTATTTTAGATCTTATAATAATTCAGAAATAAGTTAGAGGAATCGTTTTATCTAGTGAGAGACACATGCATGCGAATAATCAAAATCCCAAGCAGAATGTTCTAAATGTTTTAATGGAGTAAATGCATTCTGACAACATTAAGAAAACAATTATTGTATGTTACTTCATGCTTTTCTTTCATCTGAGTAAGTTCTACTTTTTGCCATGTAATGACTTCCCTCTGTCTCAGAAATCTCTCTTTCTCTATTTATGAGAATGAATGAGAAAGAGAGAGACAGAGAGAGACAGAGAGAAAGACAGAGAGACAGCCTCGTGAGGCAAAGTAAATGTCGTGTGTATGTTTGTCTTTTATTGTTATTTTTGTTTTGTGGGAGAAGACAGCTAATTCCTCTTATGCATTGTTTTTTCTCCTCTTATGCCGCTAATGACTATATACTTTTCTTGATATTTTTAGTGTTTATGCTTACAGATGACC
This sequence comes from Micronycteris hirsuta, assembly GCA_004026765.1. NCBI lineage: Eukaryota > Metazoa > Chordata > Mammalia > Chiroptera > Phyllostomidae > Micronycteris > Micronycteris hirsuta. The sequence continues at coordinate 59,869 of PVJI01000858.1, forward strand.
TTACTGTCAATATCTCTGTCTAGTACATTTCCTCAACACCTGTTATAAAATGCTACAGGCTTCCATGCACATGTAACACCATATTGGAATGATCCAGTTCATTTGACATAATGCAAATAGGTAGAGTACATGTTGCCTAACATATTTAAGCAGCATTATATTTTGATCAAGGGAGATTTTGGGAAGATTTTGGATAGCATAACGTATAAAGATTATTTCAGCACGCTTAATATTGAAACCAATCGACCAAAGAAATGCTATGTAAAAAAAAGCCTTTCCTAGTTAAAGATAATGCTGAGACATATGATAAAAATGTGTAATTAGATTATAGTTTTCACATAGTCATCACACGTATATCTATAAATATAAGTGGGTAGACATATTCTTTTTTACACAAATGGCTATTTATTTCATTCTAAATCTTTCTGAAGAGATTTTGATTTCTAAGTTTCCTTAAAAATATTAAAATGGACAAAAGGGAGACATTTTGTTGGAATTTTTATCTTTGAAGTATGTACTGAATATGGAGGAACCGAGAAGCATTTAGCACCGTTAGTATGGAGCTGATTAAACATTATTTCAACCACTGATTTTTCACAAGTTAGTGTGGAACAAAGTCAGCTTAATATAGAGTAGAAAGAAAATTTCAGATCAATTAAAGGACTTCGTTTATTCAATAAAAATATTTTGTGTTCCTACTATGTAGAATTTTGTGTTTGGCCTTGTTGATTAATAACTAAGACCCAATTTCTCTCTTATTACAGAGAGAGAGAGAGAGAATCTAGCAAATATTTTTCTCCCAGTTTGTGCGTATGGTGGTGACCTGAATAAGGAAACAGTTATGGCGGGGGGGGGGGGGGGCGGTAAAAACAAAACAACAGCTCTGCAAAAGTCTTTTTTTTTTCTTTTCTGATTTTTAGGACTGTAATTGCAATCCCTTTTTCCTAACAGCAAGGGGAGCCCAGAAGACAGGTGTGATGTTCAGGTACAAAGGAATAAATACAGAAGACCACCAGCCACTAAAAATCAGAATGGCAGGGGTTCCAATTAGTGGATGTCTATATTGTTGCAAACCAATAAGGTAAGTACTTACCACAATATTACTTTCAGATAGGCCATGTGACAAACACATGCTTCACCATGAATGTTATATATTTCTTGAGTGTAAAGCCATAATTCTTTTACTTCTGTATAAAATGACAATATATGTGTTTCATTTTGGTATAGTTAAGTGTTTGCTTTGTATGTTACTAGATTTATTTTATTTTATTTATCTTCTTCCTGGAATAGCCTGATTTTTACTTTGTATTGCTAAAATGTAAGCCTGCAGTTTGTAATGTTATTTCAATTGTTTATTGAAAAAATGAAATTTAAACATATACTGCATATAGTTTTATAAAAATTTTCACCTGTATAACTTATTGCTTAAATTATAGATTTATGATACTAAGAACTTATTATTTATTTTTTATTTACAGAGCTTAACCCAAGTTGATGCTCAATACATGTTTATTATCTAATTATTTTCTAATAAATGTGTCTTGCCATCAAGTAATTATCATGAAAGGAAAACTAGCATGTACTAGAAATACACAGCTCCACTGTAATACCATATGCTCCCCAAGCATGGTTAGTCTTAGTTTGTATTTAGTTTTTGAGACTTAACAGAGATGCCTGTATGGCAATAATACATATCAAATAACAGATTGAATAGGAAGGAACATAAATAATATTTAATTCATAACCTGTGCTGCTGTTGTTGTTTATACACAGGGCTTAGACTTGATTAGGTGGCACGGGATAATGCAAATGGCATAACAAATCTCTATTAATTGGGAAAGATTTCTCAAAGGATATAGATTTCAAATCCCCTTCTAAGGAGTTGAGTAAAAATGTTGGAGAGACACTTTCAGGTATGGTAGCTTGTTTCCATGAAGAAGCAATACAAAAAAAATCAGTACTTTAAAGAGAAAACGCTCTTGGGGAATTTAGTGGTAGACTCTGACACCTATAAGCAACATTAATGTGCATATGCTGTGACAAGAGTTGAAATGAATTAGGGTTTGAGAACCCAGGTGGGTGGCTTCTTGGGGGGCAGCCTTATTTAAGGGGAGCAGTTTGCAATGGAAAGCCCAGTGAGATGATGACAAAATGGTAAAGAGCTAGGGCAATGGTCATGGTACCAGTGATGATAATACGTATATACATATGTACATGCAGACATACCTACGTTATTTCTACATGTGTGGGTCTCCGTTTCTACAATTCTTCCACACTTTTTAGCTTTTCATTTTCACAAGATTTTATGTTTAAGGCAGTTATTCAGGCCCTTTAAAAGATAAGTAAATAGGAAATTACTTATGTCAATGATTCAGAAATATGTAATGGAGACTAGAACTGAATCCAGATTTCCTGATATCTGATCAAAGGCTCTTTTTGGAGAGAAAATAGCCATGGTTGCTAATGAAGCAGCTGGGTAATATGATTTTTCTAAGGTTGGCAATTCATTTATTTCTGTATAATGTGATTATCAGCTAGAGAATGCCGTGCTATCTTTTAGGCTTCTTGATAGTTCTAATTTTTCTATTGAGAAATCTGACTAGAAGAATAGTAGGGATATCTTAATTATCCTCTCAAAGAAAAACTCAGGGCATTAATAAAATTTTCTACTTCATGAAGTTGTTTTTGCCTATTGGTATAAGGACTATTGCAAATGTGCAAGTTGTATGTGTCTTCATGAAGAAAAGCCTCCTAAACAGTATAATGACAACCTAATTGTGTTAAGCATGGATGTCAATGGGAGCATTGCCTGAATGAAGACTGTGGAATCAGACCCAAGCTCTTGAGTACAGAGATTATAGTTGGATATTTTAGCTCATGAAATACAGAAACATATTGATGGTTTAATCTTAAATATATCATCATTCCAAGTAAATTAATAAGGTATGCCTTGAATTGGAGTTAAATACACGGTCAGAAGAGACTATTTACATGCAGCTGCATTGGGTGTAAGAGAGAAGAGCTTGTCATTGAAAATATGCTAACCAACAGTTTCTACCCAGAACACTTTCACTTTTATTTTTGTTTATGATGTTATCATTAGAATAACTGATAACTATGCTTTTAGACCCACCCGTTCAAGAGAGTGATGTTCTTACTGATCCGTTCAAGAGAATGATGCTCTTACTGGGTTGCAAGAGGGAATTTGTTGTTGTCTATTCTGAGTGTGAGCTGTACCAGTCTTGAAATATTTGGTGTCGTGAGAACAGTACGTGGTTTATGGGCTCATTGTAATGGTATGCAGTTCCATTCCTCATTTTCCATTGATAGTTAAACCATTAAAGCAACAGTTCACAAGCACAAATTAAAAGAAGTTGACTTGAATCCACAGTGCATATAAGCTGTTTTGGTTTCCAACTACAATTCGTTCACATGGCTAAGAATCAAGTTTAATTTGATAATTGGTAGAGGAAGTGCATATTTAGGGCCATCTCCCACTACTTAGACCTTTAGTTCAGTAAATATCATCTGCATATTCTGGCAGACACTATCTGCAATGACGCCCAAATGAGAAAATTTCCCCTAGTCAGTCACACATTTACTAAATGATATTATGGCAATAGCAGGGTTATTCCCAGAAATCTGCTTCAAGAAGTCTAAAATAAGGCTGAATTTTGTGCCGAGAAATAGAAAATAAACTTATTATTAAGCATGGAACAACCAAGAATATTGCAAAAGCATTTCTTGCAAACCCAGAATTTAATAGGGTGTATTGTTCATTATAAAAGACCCTTGTTCTGAGAAAGTTCCAAAGTTGTGGAAGTTCGAGGACATGTGTGTCCACACGCACAGCGCTTCCATTGTGCGCGCTAAGTTTAATTCTGTGCTACTGTTCTGGAACTTTGTTTTTTATCGTGAAGTAATGAGTTAATCACGCACATTTGAGTCCATTGACTCCTAAATCTCACATTTTGCTGATTATAGAAAAAAATATCTATTAGAAATAAAGCATTTGTAAATGGAATCAAAGCAGAACAAAAGACAAAAAATAATATATAAATGATAGAATTTTTAAAACTCTGAAATATTCATCTTAATATTGTTCAGAATTGTTCTGTAATGACTCAGAGATGCCTGCATATTCTTATGCATAATCAAAGCTGTTTATTTTATGTCAAAATATGAGCTACAGATGATTTTTCAAGTTATTATTTTCTTTTAGACCTTTAACAAACCTGGTCAAAAATAAGTTTTGGGGAAGAGTATTTTTCTTGGTGATTTAGATTGGCTCTGCAGAAACAAAGGGTAATTTATAACTTTAATTTACTAAAAGCATGTGAATTGAATATGCTAGGATTCAATAATGACACTGTGATGCTTAACTCCAGCTGTATCTGTTTTAGTGAATGGTGATTAAAAAAGGCAAATTTGCTTACATCTTTTCTTGCTGACACTGAGGTCATTGCTTTATGAGTTTCGTTTCATTTGCTCATCTATAGTAATTTCTATTTTTGGCTACCCCTGCAAAAAATTAGATGCCCTGCATCAAAATAGATATAGTACAATTGCAGCACCAGGCAAAAGCTACTGTATATGAAAAGAAGAACAAGATGAGGAATATGGTCAGTTTTATCGTAAAACATTACTGATAACATTATGATATTTAACACAGAGAAATTATTTTACACACTATTATTTGTTATCACATAAAAATGCCTCAGAGTGGTCATTTCTTGCACGAAGTATTTATGAAAGAAATAACATACAGCTTTACCTGTACTGAAATAATGACTAAATAATTTTTTAAAAGTCTAATAATTCCTTCAGAGTAAATCTTCCACAACTTGCTATAGTGCTAATAGTAAGCATGTTATACAGTAAGTTAGCCCGAAGCGAAGTTAAGCAAGCAGATTAGGACTGCAATATAGAATCAAGACTCATAAATCAAGCGTGCTTGCAGATTTCCTTTCACTTACTGCTCCTTCTTACAGTTCAGACAAGTCATAATTACACATCAGTAGGCATTGTGAACAGAGGAATGAGCTACAGCATAACGCACAATAAACCCTGTCATATAAAAGCAAACTGGATAAAATAACAGAGGCAATACTCCATTTTACAACATCACACTAAAGAATTACACCACACCATTGTGTATTATTCTGATCAATCATGAATCCATCCACAATTGACAGCTCAGTGGGCAAAAATTTGCCATTGAAGAATAGTTTCCAGTATTTTTTTTTTATTTTCTTGTTTGATTATACACATTAAGCACAAGACTGTGTGTGATTCTAAAAAGCCACAGGTACATAATATAACGCTGCCCTGCACACATTGCAATTAAATAAATTCTGCTAATGCTCTTTTAAAGCTTTCTTTTATTAGACATGCTTAAAATAATTTATACTGGATGAACTGTAAGTGGTTCTTTATTCATGTGTTATTAGTATTATAATTTTGAGTAATTATTCAGGTATTCTTGTTACCTTAGACCAAAGAGATGTTGACTCTGAAGTCTTCCCTGTTATTTTCAGGCTTAGATGATATTACTACTAAGCTCAAAAGACCCTATTTTATCACCAGGTTTGAGCCAAACATTGAAAATGGGATTTAATGAAACATGAGCAAATATTGGTTGTTTCAATTCTAATAAAACATTTAAAAGGACTAATAAAGGTAAGGTAATTGTTGAATGCTAATTGAAAATCGCTACTACCCATTATATTTTATAGTTGGAACTCAGCAAGTCTTAGGAGGATATATTTTTCACATTACTCATCAAATATAATTTTGAGAGGCACCAAGGTGTTTTTGCCTACTCCACATTCATAAGAATTTAATTATGGTTAATATATTAATGATATAGGAAATAATTTCAGAGCCAACGAGTAAATTATCTGCCACAATGGAATTTCCTTCCAGATGTTACAGGGTCCACATTTTAACTATTACTCATGTGTACATGAAGGAGATTCAATTGAGAAATGAGGAGTTCACATACTACCCTTATTTTAATTACTTTTATCTCCATAAGATACTCTTTTGTGGCTACAAGGATTTAGAGAAAAATGAGGAAATAGATGACTGGAGAGAGATTGGAAGAACTAAAGAGAGTGATTTAAACATATTTTATGCAAATACCAGTAACCTTGAAACCAAAAAGCCTGAGTTGAGGCTCAAGTAGACCTAGACTCCATTATGTCCTTAAGAGTCAGAGCCATATTTTTGATTCCTATTCACAGAACTCAATACTGTATGTAAGCAAAGTTTTGATTTTATCCAGAAAATAATTCCCTTATGCCCTTCTGCCCCAAGAAGATTCTGTGCTAACTGCTAAAATAGCAATTAACTTGGTGCTTTATAATTGTCTGTTTGTCTGCTTGTTTTTTTTTTTTTTTTTTCCTTTGAGGTCAAGAACTGAGATGCATTTAAGATTCTATAACCATGATTAAATTATCAAGTTGATTGGCACAGAGTTGAAGTTCAAATTTTTGTTGTCTTGGACCTATAATAATGTTATTTATTGATGGTGTAGTATATGTCCAACATTATGATATACACTCTATATACTAGATCTCATATATTCTTTAGAAAAAAATGTATCAATATTTTACTGTTATCATTCCAACTTTGTATATATGGAAATTGCCCAAGTAAATGAGGACCCAGAATCTTAACCTACTGGTCCGACTTCAGAAGCCTTGCTGGTAACTATGCCCCACTCCTTATCATTTTGATTTATCTCCTTAATCATTTATAACCTTAATAAAGTGAATTGCCTTCTCCATAAAGAAAAATAAGTGACCAGACACCAAGAGATATCAGAGTACGATTCTTTATTTACATGCATGGACCCTGGGGAGTTATCCAAATCCAGGGCGCTGAGGTTGGGTTGGGGTCTGCTTTTATAGCCTTATCTCTTCCTAGTCTCCGTGGCAGAAGCAGGTTACCATAGAAGCAAAAGCAGATGTTAGGTCTCTAGCTACCTTATTTGGGAGACAAAGAACTAGGTACTTGGCCTTAATGCTAATGCGGAAGTCAAGCTTGGCAACTTTACTTGGTCATTGTTAGTTGCTAAGCAGGTCATGGGCGGCTGGACCTGCAGCTTGGCAGGAAAGTTTGTACCTGACATTCTGTAACTGGGCTGGTAACTGACATTTTAGACAAAGAATAAAGTACAGGGGGCTTGGGTTCGCCCCCCGCCCCCCGCAACCCTTTTGCAGGCAGGAGGTGTTTCTGTGGTTCAGTAGTACGGAGGTTGCCTCTAACAGTATATATGGAAATTGCCCAAGTAAATGAGGACCCAGAATCTTAACCTACTGGTCCGACTTCAGAAGCCTTGCTGGTAACTATGCCCCACTCCTTATCATTTTGACTTATCTCCTTAATCATTTATAACCTTAATAAAGTGAATTCCCTTCTCCATAAAGAGGTTCCTATGAAATTGTTGAGGTCAAAGTTTAATTCTCGTATAAGTCCCATACCAGCCAGGGTGAAATCCCAAAGGAACCTGTACTGAAAACATCTTAACCAGGGATTTAATATGGGCAGATATACCAGAGTATCTTCTAGGAATTGCTTGCATCTTTCCTTCCTGATACTGAAGACATTGCTTTATGAGTTTATTTTCATTTATTAATCATCTAGTGTTTGTATCATCTTGTTTGTTTTTGGTCAGAAGTTCTGAAAATTATACATAGCAATCCAAAGGCCAATTAAGTATTCTTTCAGTATAGAGGGATGGGTGTTTTCTGAGTTCCATAGTTGAAGATTATAGTGATTTTGGTAAGACTAGGCCAGAATAATATCCTACATTATTGCCCTGCTTTATTGAAAATATGGTCATTATTATGTGTTTCCTACCCCAGCTAATATTTAATTGAGCTTGGATCACTAGTCCATTCAGGCTCCATCAGTCAATTAAGTGGGGATAAGGGTGAGGAATTGGTAACTTGGCACTGTGCCCAAATTAAAACATTTGGTTGATCAAGTATTTAACAGCTTATATCTTGGTTTGTTATTGTTGAAATGTGACCTGCAGTGAATGAGGGAAGACACTATGAAAGCACAGAGCAGACCTAGGTTTAAGAAAGGCAGAAGTCTTCAGATAATTCTGAGTAGGACTTTTTATGTAGAATTAAAATGTTTTACAGTCCTAACATTTTATTTTAGCAAATAATTTTCACCTCCTCTCTATTGTGAAGCTTTTATAATAACACTAAGAAATCAAATGCTAAAAAATACTCCTTAGGAAATGCTAACTTTGTTATATACATTTTTTCTTTGAATTGTGATGTTAGTGAAATAAACAAAAGGAAAAAAATTAGAATAAAAAAAGGACAAAAAGTCTGCATTAGGTCTTATTATCTACAAACCAGAAAAATAACACAAATAATTGAGAAGCTTCCATCTCTCTTCACACACAGACCCACAGTTAATTTATTAGACATTTTACTTAATACCAAGATCATAGTATAGGTTCTGAGATGTTTGGCTCATTTTCATTAAATAGTAGATCAAATCAATGATTTATGAATTAGCTACTTAACATTGACAATGGATCTTCCAGTAAGGAGACAAATAAGATTATGAAGACCTAAAAAAAATTCTAAAATGCAAAAAACTGAGTAAAAATAAAATAGGAACTCTTCAAGCAAAAAGGAGGGAGAAGCTAATTTTGTCTTTATTGAAATGTTGCTAACATCAGAAAGAATTAGTATAAAAAGTCTTATATGAGACATCTGTCGACTTGGTCAGCCAAACTGGAAAGGAAAAACACTTAAAAATTTCTAAATAGTCATCATTTTTCAATGGGTATCTATGTGAACAACAAAACTGTATGAAATACAAATATAGTTGAACTTCAGCTGTATGAAAAAGACGTTTTGGCAATAGAAAAATAACTGTTGGAATATATATATATATGTATATATACATACATATATATAAAACTTAAATAATGAGTAATTCATAGCAGATTTTCAGTTTTGAGATTATATAAGAATATGCAGCTGTATGGTTAAAAAGGCTTTTTCATTCTAATTTATTTTCTTATAAAGTGTTATTATCTAGCCTGTTTAAGATTTATTTATTTATTTATTTTTAGAGAGAGGAGAAAGGAGGGAGAAAGAGCAATGTATGGTTGCCTCTCACATGGCCCTCACTGGGGACCTGGCCTATCTAGCCTGTTTAAATAGCAACCATGCAAATTTCTCATGCTTTATAAATGTTTCACCAAAGAATTCTTGACCAATCAATTAATTCATTTTTAAGCAGATAAGTATCTTACGGTATTTTTTTTTTTTATTTTTCTTTAAATTTGTTTTTTGTAGAACTCTAAATTCATTCCTGGTACAAATCTTTTCGGGAGGGGGAATATAATGGATTACACGAAAGAAATTATTTTCTCCCTGGAGAAGTTTAATCCTTCCTTTTCTCTGCTCCCTATCTTTTTTTATAGCTGGAATCTGGGGAAGAGAAAAAATATATAGGATAACAGCTTTGGTGTGAAAATTATGTTTAATAAGACTACTTAGCACACATTGAGACTATTTCATAGTCATTTGAGATTATACTCCCCTCATATTGCCTCCAATTTCAATTAATATAAATATATAGTTGCAGAAAATTTGAATTAAAGCTTTGAAATGTAGAATCTAAATTTTAGAATATTTGAGAGTCATAAACATAGAGATGATATTTAAAACTATGAGCCTGAAACTGCTATCCTCACCCTGACAACCACTTAGACACTGTTTCACCATAAATGTGAGCGAGCACACAGCAGGTGGCAGCTGGACTGGATACACCATGGGAAAATTACAGACTGGACTCAGCCCCCACATTGGCCATGAGTTTACACCTGTATCAAACCAGTGAACACCACTCACCCCAATCCGGTAACTCACTAAAAACCTATATTAGTCAAGTGCAGTACTGCAAGAGGCTCTTCAGTGACTGAGCTTAACAGGAGGCCAACAGGAAGAAGCAGGCAGAGGTAGACTTGGGGTGCTTTGGGACTTTTATTGATCTGCCCCCAAGCCTGGGGCTCAAAAAGCAGACCTTGGTGCACAGCTTGGGCTTTCTTATGCACACCCAGGCTCAGCAGACATACCTATAAACTATAGATTTCTTGTAGTTCCAAAAAGTTTTTTCAGGGTCAGTCACAGGCAGCATCTGATACTGGTCTGCAACAGAGTATCCCCAAAGAGGCCCAGAACCAAAACACCCAGTGGCCAGTTTCAGAAAACATCACAGCTGGATCCAGTTAATTTTGCAAATGGCATATCTAAAGGGAGATCTTGGCAGGTAGCAGAGCTTTTTGAGGTGAATTCTGCTTTGTGTGCTTAGCGCCTGTGAAGCAGCTCATACACTAAGGTATAAGTTGATTCTCACAGTCAGCCAGCCCAAGGGTTGACCCCACACGTGAACAGACCAGTAACAATCAAGACTCAGTTATAACAGCAGGGCCCACAGAAATCACTCCTGAATTACCCAGCTCTGGTGATCAAGAAGACAGCACCACTGAGTCCCACAGGACACCTACTACATAAGGCTACATTACCAAGACAGGAAGTAATAGCAGATCTACCAAACACATAGGAAAAAAAAAAAAAAAAAAAAAAAAAAAAAAAAAAAAAAAAAAAAAAAAAAAAAAAAAAAAAAAAAAAAAAAAAAAAAAAAAAAAAAAAAAACAACACAAAGAGGCAGCCAAAATTGACAAAGAAACATGCCCCAAATGAAAGAACAGGAGTATCTCTAGAAAAAAAGTTAAATGAAATGGAGGCAAGCAGTTTACTAGATATAGAGTTAAAAAGATGGTTGTAAGGATGGTGTAGGAACTTAGTGAGAACTTCAACAAAGAAATAAAGAGCATTAAAAAAAAAGTACATACAAGTCATAAAATACAGTCAGAAATGAAGAGTACAATAGATTAAATAAAGAATACAATAGAAAAAATAAACAGTAGGATGGATGAAGCAAAGGATCAAATCAGTAATTTGGAGGAAAGATGATACAAAACACCCAATCAGAGCAGCAAAGTGAAAAGACAATAATATATATATATATATATATATATATATATATATATATAATATATATATAATATATATATATATAATATATATATATTATATATAATATATATATAATATATATATAATATATATATATATAAAATATATATATATTATATATAATATATATATATATATATATATATATACATATATATATGGATAGATAGTTTAAGATACCTTTGGGACAACATGAAGCATAACAACATCCACATAATAGGAATACAAAAAGAAGAAGAGAGAGAGTAAGGGATCAAGTACCCATTTGAAAAAATAATAACTGAAACTTCCATAACATGGGGAAGGAAAAAGACACATAAGCCCAGGGAATACAGGGAATCCAAAACAAGATGAACCACCCAAAGAGGCCCACACCAAGACATATCAAAATTAAAATGCCAAAGTTTAAAGACAAAAAGAGAATCTTAAAAACAGCAAGTATCCCTGGCTGATGTAGCTCAGTGGATTGAGCACGGACTGCGAACCAAAGGGTCGCCAGTTCAATTCCCAGTCAGGGCACATGCCTGGGTTGCAGGCCAGATCCCCAGTGGGGGCCACGTGAGAAGCAACCACACATTGATGTTTCTCTCCCTCTCTTTCTCTCTCCCTTCCCTGCTCTCTAAAAATAAATAAATAAAATATTCAACAACAACAACAACAACAAAACCCAGCAGTTAGACACATACAAAGGAGCTCCCATAAAACTGTCAGCTGGTTTTTCAATAGAAACATTCCAGGTCAAAAGGGACTGGTGTTAAATAAATAATATGGTAAAAAAGAAAAGACCTAAAACCAAGGTTACTTTACTCAGCGAGGCTATTATTTAAAATTAAAGGAGAAATAAAGAGTTTCCCAAACAAGAAAAAAGCTAAAGAAGTTTGTTACCACCAAACCAGTATTACAAGATGTGTTGCAGAATGATCTTGAAGAAGATGGAGGAGGAGGAGGAAGATGAGGAGGAGAAGGAGAAGAAAAGAAGAAGGAGAAAAGAAGAAGAAGAAGAAGAAGAAGAAGAAGAAGAAGAAGAAGAAGAAGAAGAAGAAGAAGAAGAAGAAGAAGAAGAAGGAGAAGGAGAAGGAGAAGGAGAAGGAGAAGGAGAAGGAGAAGGAGAAGGAGAAGGAGAAGGAGAAGGAGAAGGAAGAAGAAGAAGAAGAAAGTTAAAATGGCAATAGATACATATCTATCAATAATCACCTTAAATGTAAATGGCTTAAATGCTTCAATAATAGGTTAATTAAATAGATAAGAAAGCAAGACCTATATAAGGGTTCAGAACAAATAACACTCCTCTTTTATTACAAAATCATAACCATGTAATTCTGTAGTGTGACAATATTACACTCAAGCACACCATATGACATTTTAGGTGATAAGCTCAAATTAAAACTATACAATATTACTTGTCCAACCACATTCAAGCAGGCATTACTTCTGCCAGATCCTGTATATGCTGTCTACAAGAGACCCACCTCAGAATGAAAGATACACATAGACTAAAAGTAAAAAGATGAAAAAAGATACTCCATGCAAATAGAAATGAAAAAAAAAAAAAGCTGGGGTAGCAATATTTAATTCTGACAAAGTAGACCTTAAAACAAAAGCTATACAGAGGTGGAAAAAACTAGGTTTACAGTTGTGAATATGCAAAATAGAGTTTATTCTTTTTTGTTATACTCATAATCCACATATCTTTTTTTCATATAAACAACTGAAAACCTACTTTTTCTCACCTCTATAGTAAGAAACAAGGAAGGCCCTGATTGGTGTGGATCAGTTGGCTGGACATCGTTCTGCAAAGTGAAAGTCTGCAGGTTCTACTTACAGTCAGGGCGCATGGCTGGGAGATGGGTTTTGTCTCCTGTTGGAACATGTACGAAGGCAACTGATTGATGTTTTTCTCTCCCATTGATATTTCCCTCCCTCTCTTTCACACTCTCTTCCTCTCTCATAAATAAATAAATAAATAAAAGAAATCTTTAAGAAAAGAGAGAAATAAGGAAAGACACAAAATAATGATAAAAGGAGCAATCCAACAAGAGGGTATAACCCTTTAAGTACTCATGTAACAAACAGAGGAGCACCTAAATGTATAAAGCACATATTGATGAACATAAAAGGAGAGATCAATAGTGATCCAGTCATAATAGGGAATTTTAAAACCTCATTGATAGTAATGGATAAAGCTTCCGCACCAAAAATCATCAATGAAAGAACAACCCTACATAACACACTAAATGAGATGGATTTAATTGATATCTTTACAGCATTTCACTCTATTGCAGGAGAATATACATTATTTTCAAGTGCACATGAACCATTTTCTAGCATAGAAGACATGTTAGGCCACATAACAAATCTCAATAAATTTAAGAGAATTCAATTTATATTAAGCATCTTTTCTACCACAATTGTATGAAACTAGAAATCCATCACAAGAAGAAAGCTGAAAACACACAAACACATGGAGACTAAATAACATGTTACTAAACAATAAATGAGTTAACACTGAGATCAAGCAAGAAATCAAAAGATACCTTGGAACAAATGAAAATGAGGACACAACACAAAATCTTTGGGATACAGCGAAAGCAGTCCTAAGAGGGAAACTCATAGCATTACAGGCCTACCTCAAGAAATAAGAAAAATTTTAAATAAACAATTTAACTTTACATTCAAAGAAACTAGTAAAAGAACTATAAGTAACGCCAAAAATTAGTAGAAGAAATGAAATAATAAAGCTCAGAGCAAAAATAAATTGATACAGTCAAAAAAATACAAAAGGTCGATGAAATGAAAAATTGGTTTGTTGAAAAGATAAACAAAATTGACAAAATTTTAAAGAAACTCATCAAGAAAAACAGAGAGAAGAGCCAAATAAAATCAGAAATGAAAGAGAAGTCACAACTGACACCAAAGACATACACAGGATTGTAAGAAAATATTATAAACAACTATATGTCAACAATTTGGATATTCTGAAAAAAATGGATAAATTCCTAGAAACATACAATCTTCAGAAACTGAACCAGAAAACAATCAGAAAATCTGAATAGACTGATTACACCTAGTGAAATTGAAACAGTAATAAAAAAAAACTCCCAACAAACAAAAAATCTGGACTTGATGGCTTTACAGGTGAGTTTGACCAAACATTCAAAGAAATAACACTTTTCCATCTCAAACTATTCCAAAAAATTCAAGAGGAGAAAAGATTCTCAAGTTCATTTTAGAAGGCTAGCACTATCTTAATCCCAAAGCCACTGATAAATACACTACAAAGAAGGAAAATTACAGAGCAATATAACTGATGAACATAGATTCAAACTCCTCAAAAAAAATTAGCAAACTGGAACCTGCAACAAATTAACAAGACCATACACTATAATCAAGTGGGATTTATCCTGGGGATGCAAAATTGGTACACTATTTGCAAATCAATAAATGTTATACACCACACAAACAAAATAAATGATAAAAATCCATGATCAAATCAATAGATAGAAAAAATTATTTGATAAAAATCAGCACCTATTTATGAAAAAAATCTCAGGAAAGTGGGAATAGAGGGAACATACCTTAATGTATTAATGGCCATATATACCAACCCACAGTCAACATCATACTGAGTGGGAAAACACTGAAAGTGTTTCCATTAAGAATGGAGACAAGAAAGAGATGTCTGTTTTCACCTCTCTTATTCAACAGAGTACTGAAAATCCTACACACAGCAACCAGGCAAAGAGAAGAAATGAAAAGCATCCAAATTAGAAAAGAAGTACTAAAGTTGTTATTGTTTGCAGATGACATAATACTGTATATAGAGAACCCTAAAGATTTCACCAAAAAAACTGCTAGATCTGATAAATAAATTCAAAGAAGTAATAGGATACAAATCCAAAAATCAGTTGCATTTTTATACACCAATAATGAACTATCAGAAAAGGAAATTAAGAAGACAATCCCATTTATAATTCCATCAAAAATAAAATAAAATACCTTGGAAACAGTTTAACCAAGGATTTAAAAGACCTATACTCAGAAAAGTGTAAGACACTGAAGAAAAAAAATTAAAAAGACACAAATAAGTAGAAGCATATACCATATTCAAAGATAGGAAGAATTAACATCATTATAATGTCCATACTACCCAAAGCAATCTATAGATTCAATGAAATTCCTATCAAAATACCAATGGTATTTTATAGAACTAGAACAAATATTCAAAAAATTTATATGGAACCACAAAAAACCCGTAGCCACAGAAATCTTGGAAAGAAAAACAAATGTGGAGGAATTATGCTACCTGATATCAAACTATACTATAAGGCCATGATAATCAAAACAGCAAAAAACTGGCATATAAACAGACATGTAGATCAATGGAACAGAAAAGAGAGCCCAGCAGGAAACCCAAACATTTATGGCCAATTAATATTTGACTAAGGAGGCAAAACCTACAATGGGCTAAAAATAGTCTATTCTATAATTGGCACTAAGAAAATTAGACAAATACACACAAAGCAATAAAACTAGACCAGCTTCTTATACCATACATAAGAATAAACTCTTAAATGGATTAAAGATTTAAATGTAAGACTCTGAACCATAGAAATCCTAGAAGAAAACATAGGCAGTAAAGTCTCAGCTATTTCTCATTGCAATATTTTTTTCTGATATATTGCCTTAGACAGGAAAACAAAAAAATAAACAAACAGGACTACATAAAACTAAAAAGTTTTTGCACAGCAAAGGAAACCATCAACCAAATGAAAAGACAACTCACTGCATGGGAGAATATATTTGCCAATGATACATCTGATGAGGGGTTAATTTCCAAAATTTATAATGAACTTATAAAACTCAACACCAATAAAACAAACAATCCAATTTAAAAAAAATAGGCAAAGGAGTTGAATATACTCTTCTCCAAAGAGGACATGCAGATGGTCAATAGGTATATGAAAAATGCTTAACATCACTAACCAACAGAGAAATGTAAATTAAAACCACAATGAGGTATCACCTCACACAGTCAGAATGGCTCTCATCAATAAATCAACAAACAACAAGTGTTGGTGAGGATTTGGAGAAAAGGGAACTTTTGTGCACTGTTGGTGGGAATGCACTTTGGTGGAGCCACTGTGGAAAACTTATGGAGTTTCCTCAAAAAATTATAAATGGAACTGTCTTCACCCAGTGATTCCGCTTCTGGGAATATATCTGAAGAAACTCAAAACACTAATACGAAAGAATATATGCACCCCAATGATCACTGCGGCTTTAACCAAAATTTGGAAGCAGCCTACGTGCCCATCAGTAGATGAGTGAAAAAAAAAAAATGCTGTGGTACATGTACACAATAAAATACTATTCAGCCGTTAAAAAGAAGGAAATCTTACCTTGTCCCACTGCATAGATGGTCCTGGAAAATATTATGCTAAGTGAAATAAACCCAGTTAGATAAAAACAAATACCACATGATCTCACTTATATGTGGAATCTAATGAACAAAATAGAAATGTAGTTATACATACAGAGAACAGACTGACAGGTGTCAGAGGGGATGGAGGTTGGGGGGCTGAGTGAAAAATATAAAGGAATTTAAGAAAAAAAAAAACCTCATAGACACAGACAGCAGTATGGTGATTACCAGCGGGAAAGTGGGTGGGGGGAGATAGAGGAAGGCAAAGTAGGAGAAGTGGTAATGGAAGGGGACTTGACTTTTTTTTTGTGAATACACAGTACAGTACACAGAAGATGTATTCTAGAATTGTACACCTGAAACCTATATAATTTTATTAACAAATATCACCCTAATAAATCCAATAAAATTAAAAAAAACAAAAAACAAAAACAGAGAGAGCTATGAGCCTAAATGAGGCCTTCAAGGGAAGGAATGAATATAGGTCAAAAGAGACTAGTCCTTTGGCATCTATACTATGAGCTTCGGAATGGAAGAGAAAGTACTAAGGGAGTCTGGGAAGAAGCAAATGGTGAGGTGGGGGAAATATCAAAAAATTGTAGCATCCTGGAAGATGACTGAGTAAAGTGCTTCTAGATCAAGCATGATAGAACCTGAGAGTTAGGAAACAGCAGTGTGGAGATAATAGATGACCTTGACAAAGCCGTGTTCATGGTTTTTCTAATTAAACACTTTATTCAAGTGGGCTTCAGAGAAAATGGGAGTAGACAAATTGGTGACAACAAATTTGAAAAATACTTGTGAGAATATTTTCAATAAAGGGGAGCAGAGTGCTGGAGTAGTAACAGGAAAGGGAAGTATGGGGGAAATAGGGTTTAAAGACAGATTAAGATGGAAAAAACAGTAACATTTTATGTAACAGTGGGAGTATATAGAGAGAGGGAAGCTTATGTTTGTATGAGAGAATTGATAGTATGATATCTTGGAGTGAAAGAGAATTGTGTCTAGTACACAAATGCAGGGGTTGACATCATATAGGGACTCCAGTTATCTACATCCATATCTGTGCCTCTGTCTGTGTATGTGTGTGCCTACATCTGTCTGTATCAATACTGTTCCATGTACCCACGCATGAATATCTAGTGCGGCAGTTTAGTAAGAAGCTAGGACAATCCCTTGGTAAGTAGAATGAGGAAACTGAGACAAGCCGAACAAACTGGCCAAGCAATTTATAGCCAGATACAGAAGGTCACCTCCTTAGAGATAACACCTAGGTCTCAGCTGTGTTTCAGCACCAGGCCCAGAAAAGCAGTAAGGCCAGGTGGGCAAAGCCAGGACCAGCTGCAATGACTAACAAACCGCTGCCCTGTCACTGACCATTCAGTGGGGACCACAACCCTGAAAGAGCACACCTGGAAAACTGATGAATATTCTGCTGAAACCCTCCCCTAGATCTTCCTAAGATTCCTGCCTGCAAGAGAGAAATAAAAACCCTCAAAACAAAGGACTGACAATGAGCTCTCCCTCTGGGGAGCACACCTGCACCTTTCCCTTCCTCCTCTGTTTCCCCCACACACGTGCATCTCCTACACTCTAAGAGTCCCCATGAGACTTGCACCCAGGGGAGCAATGGGCAGCAGCAGCTTGTCCCAGGCTAATTTCCCGAATGTGTCTCCAAGGTCCCTTTTCTCTGACTTCCCAGTGAGTTAAAGCAGTCCAACCTGGAGCTCTCCTGTTGCTTCTTCTATGCTAAGCCATTCGTTGTTTCACTGCCCCCAGCTTTAATAAATGTACTCTCAACATCTCCTGGACTCTGGAAATCTTTATTTTACAAAGTCAAGAACCAAACACTATGCTAGCCCTAGGCAGATACACACAGGGCCAGCTCCCCTGTCCAGTAACACTATCACACCCATATTATTAGTAATGGAACCACATGGTGTCAGTTTGTAGGTGGATAGATGTGTTATTTTGTGAAAATTTTCTTCTTACTGCTTCAAGTCTTTCAGTAGAGTGGGAAGCCTGGTAAACAGTTGAATGTAGGATTATGGGGAAGGTGTTGGACTTATGAATAGAGAGAAAGTTGTAGTAATCTAGAAAAGTGAGATAAAAAAAACAAAGCATGTTTGTCTGACAACACTAAGGTCCTTGTGTATGAATTTAAGGCAACAACAAGGAGTAAGCTGTGTGATTTTATCGGGCCATGGACAGGCATAGAGCAGGGAGAGAGTTGAATTAACCTGCTGTTGTGGTTCACTGGAGTACAATAAAGCAGCAAGGGAGGCAAGTACGTTGGGATTGTAAACAACAGAGTAATTGGTCTGATTTGTCTTGGAAACCAGGCTGGTAAGGACTGTTGTGATCTCTTGCAACATTTTCCTAAGTGGTGTCCTCGGTTGCTTTCCCCTCTTCTTCCTCCTCTATGCTTCCATAAGTTACCTGTACTACACGGTGAAGATCTCTTTCTCTCCACTGCCCCCACTCAGACTTTAAAGTCGACCCATTGTCCTTAGGACAAAGTGTAAATGTCTTAGAATGACAATAAATTCTAGCTTCAGCTTTCACTTCACTTCCCAATGCACTAGTCCATTTTCATTTCTGAAACCCTAGAAGTAGGGACATTTAAAGCTGTGAAATGGATATGATTCATACTTTTCATCCCTGTGACTGAAATTATTTTTGGCTTATAATTATCAACAGGAGTGGATATATGAACACACAAACAAACAAAAACTGAAGTGGCAACATATGGTGGTGACAAAGTGTACTTACCTCTTCAGTAGAAAATTAAGGAGTCTGAATTTAATAGGATAGACCAGGGTCTTAATAAAAAAATCAAATATAAACATAAGGGGCACAGTATGACAGTACTGTTTTGGGAAGATCGGACCAGAGTATCTAAGAGGGAAATGGGGAGGGTGTCAATTCTAAAGGGAACTAAACCATATCTGAGAAATTAGTGGAGAATCATATCTTTGGCAGCATCACTGCAGCTATGAACAAACCCAGGACCCTTGCAGCTATTACCATGGTAAGCTGCAGCTATCCTCCCATTCAGTGGGATCTGTGAATTTTTCCAACGTTCTTCTAACATCCAGATACCATGTTTGTGAGGACATATGCAGCCAATTGTCTGCTCACCTGGCAACACTCACATTTTTTTTTAACTGCATCGCCTTCCACCCACTGTTCATTGGTTTCCCTTCTGAAAAGCGGTGGTGACGATTTCTGTTCTACCTACAATAGTTGGGAGATCACAGTAAAATCTAAAATGAGAAAGAAAATCTGAAATATTGCTTGTGTTGTGAGACATGAAATGTTAGGCATGCATTGGCTTTATTTCCTTTGTAAATGATTGCTAACTTAATGGGAAAAGTAAATATTTACGTCGAAGCTTTTACTTTAGTCCAAAAATGCACCCAGAGGGGAAATGAATAACTTTAAAATATTGAATAACTATGGAAAATCTGGTAACAGCACTAATGATTCGAATATTCCCACAATATCAGTCATGGTTTTTATTTATTTATTTTTATGGCATATGAACCAGTAAGCTAACAACAAACTGAAAGCTCTTCTTAAATAAGGGAAAGTTTTAAGCTTTGGATGAAATTAGATTACTGCATAAAGATGAGACAACCAAAGCAAACTTATACCAGAAAGAAAGCCAGGGAAGGGAGGTGCAGAGAGGATAAAAAATGCTTTCAAAAGCTGGAGAAATTGATAGGAAAAGAGGCTGAGACAAACAAGTTAAATTAGCCACGCGAATCAGTCAGCACTCTAGGCCTGCAAAGTCTTAAAGACGATATAGTCGTATGAAAAGTACCCACTCTGTCTGAGTGGTTCTGTCACTAAAATCATCATTAGGACTTTATGCATTGGTGATTGAAGGCTAAACTTTTGTGTGCTAGTTGACAAAACTGTGATCAACCATAGTTTTGAACCTATAGTCTAGTTGTTTAGGGACTTCTCACTATGGCTAACAGATATTTGAGAGAAGTCTGTGATTATGTTTCTTTAATGCTGTATTTTTAATCTAAAGTCTCTTAATTAGTCTTCAATATGGCTATCCATCTGAAAGTGGTAAGAGGCAAAGCAGGAAAGAAGGAATAATGCTTTCTTTTCTGAACTAAATAAAACATTTAATATGGACTAAGGAGATACATATAGCAAGCAAAATATTTAAAAGGATTGGTTCTCATTTGGAAATTATGTTTAGAGGGAGTCATAAAAGAAAATATTTAAGTTTGAAATTACAGACACGTGGTTTATAAAATACATTTATTTTCCTGCATGAAATCTTCAGAGAATTTGACATTATTTGATGTAAGGGGAGGAGAACCTGCAAGCAGAAGGGGTTTTCAATTGCAAACACGTGGAACTTCTGCTAGACCCAATGCCGTAATTCTGTCTCATAAATGAGACTGCTCCAAACAGAGTTTACTAACTGGATGCCTGTGTGCCACATATGGCCGCGGCAAGGGTGCGTTTGTTAACCACAGTGTCTCGAAGTATATTGAATTCATTACAAGTATTTAAAATGGAGAGATTTTGCATTTTTTTAAAAAATCGAAGATTCCAGAAAAGAAAATTAAAGAGCTGGCATCAATAAACATATTGTTTCTTGGCAGTATGTGATTTTCATAGCAGCTGTCCTTTCAATGAGATGCCCATTCTCCTGATCCTGAGATCTTTCTAACTCTCTGTTGGTGTTATGTTAATACACTCATTTAAGTTTTCTGAAAAGCAACTGTTGACATGCGAATTCAAAACTTTGCTCTTACAGGAGTCCTGACCACATTTGGCAAAACTTGACTTTCAGTCTCCTGTTGTTATGTTAAAATTTCTATCACATAATGAGGGCTCAGTGAAGCCGCAGAGATAAGAGCAAAGTTTTATGTAGCAATTGAAATTGGCACCCCTGATGAAAGAGTGACTTAGTATTTTAATCATATTAATGGTTATTCCTTAAACAGAAATGACAGGTTAATTCAGGTTACTTAATGTAACTATTTCTATTGACTAAAAGGACTAAAACAAAATCAAATTCAAAATTAGATCAGCACTTGGCTATTAGAAAAAGGAACATTTAGACATAGGAAATAGAAAGGTATTAAAAATGGCGAGAAGTATACAAAGAAGACATCTCAGTAAAATACATCGTAAAGACACCTATATCAAAATCTAGACATAATATTCTCAAACAGAACAGATTTGAAAACAGCCACAATACCATTTCCAAGTAAAATAAAGCAGATTTCTAGAAATATGAAATAATCACATGCTATTTTTTTCCCATTTGAACCAGATTTCTTGGGTTAAATTGCTATTTAAGTTGAATTTGATAAAGATAAAATCCATAAATGCATGCAGAATATATTCATAACAATATTGCACCTTGCGGAAAAAGTAGATGAAGTAGATAATATGATATTTTTTATTGGACCAATAAATAAAAGGCAATTCTCAAGCCCCAAAGTCTCAAGTACATTTTCACTTAAAATGAACACACTCATGAAGCATTTTATTGCAACATTTTCTTGTGGGAATATATAGGTAAAAGGCTCCGAGAATGTGAAAGTGAGTTATAAACTATAAAGTTATATTTAAAAATTCCTCATGTTTCTAGCACACAGCTAGACCCACGGTGACTTCTGTGTGGCATGATTAACATCTATCTCACAGAATTAAAATGAATTACAAGAGAAAAGATTGATAAATATTACACCCCATGGGAGAAATGACTGAACCTATAACATGACAAAATTGTTGAATTAGCACCAATGTTAATAAATATAATTATATGTTCATACTGGCAATTTGCATAATTATTATACAGTTATACTTTCAGTTACATAATTGTATTTCTAATAGCTAACATTTATTGATTGCTAACCGTGTGCCAATAAATACATCACATATACGAACTTATTTAGTCCTCACACCAAATCTAGGAGTTTAAAACTATCATTTGCATTTCAAAGAAGGGGCAGCTGAGGAGAGGTTAAGTAACTCCTCTGAGTAAACACAGTTAGGAACTGACAGAGTTGGGATTTGAATTTAAGCAATCTGGCTCCAGAACCTGTGCTTGATTAGATGGAAACTCTAAAGACAGGGACAATGACTGATTACGATGGTATATCCATTTTCTATCTACCAAGTGTATGCCTTTGTCAAACTCCTTAAATTTTTTATGTCAAGAGTTTTGTCTTGTAGGTAATAAAAGCAAGTTAACAGGTTTGCAAAAAATCTTAACATACAGAAAACATAGAGTAGGGTATATGGAGCTGGGTGCTCAAGAATAAGGGGTCAGTTATTATTACTATTATAGTTTATTAGCAATATTCACATATTTATTAATAACTATAGTAATTTAGTAGGCACCTAGTATAGTAACTTACAAATAAAAAGATTATTTACTTTTACAAGAAAAGTGGAGGAGATCTTAATGCCCTTCTCATTCATAGGACCTTATATTTACTGCCAAAAGTAAAATAAATATTTATGATGTTACAGAGTCTAAATAAAATACTGGAAAGTGTTTTTTGGTAGTTCAACAAAATATGGCCACTAGTCATTCAAAATGCAGTTCTTTAAAAGCTTGCTCTCTGTAGTTTAGAGTTTATATTTTATATGAATAATTATTTTACAGTATTTCATGGTCTTAAACATATGCATTTGAATTAATTTTCCTTAAATACAAGTTAAAAGAAGTTAACTATGAAATAAAACTCACTCAAATGTACATGATGACAATAGCCTTACAGATTTGCCCAGGCCACAAGTTATCAGGGCAGCAGAGTGTGGATGGTTGGTTGAGGTATATACGGAGCGAAGGTGGGGGCAGAGAGTGTGAGAGATAAGAGGGAAGGCAGAGAGCTTTAGCCCAAAGGCATCCTTATATTATCATGATAGAATGCACATACAGATTGGCAGGATGTGCAATGTAATTAAAAACAAAGGGACTGTGGAACATTTAAGTGAAAACCAGAGTGCCATGAATGGGGAAAGGGAATTTCAAAATGTGTCAGCAGAGAACAGATGTCTCAAACCAGGGGCTGCTCCTCTACTTGATGCCAGATGCAACCCTCTCAACAATAGATACTAGAGGAAAGGAAGTGACTAAACACGAGTTGTTTGAGTTTGAGCCTAAATGAAAAGAAAACAGACATGATTGAGTTTACCAGAAACGAATTAGGTTAAGAAATCTCTCGTCAGGTAGCATGGATCTTAAAAGTTATATTCTTACATCTGATTATTAATCCCTTGAAAATTAAAACTATCATAATGTCCCTAGAAAATTTGAGTAAATCAAGTGGGAAAGAATTATACCTAAAGATGAGAATTTTGTACATGATATATTATAAAATTTGTTTGCAGAAATAAAGTGTTCCTGTGTACCAATTGAATAAACAGAAACCCATTAATATTAATATAAATATATAATATATTAAGGGATAAAACTGATCAGAGATACAGAGTTCGTATGTAGAAAACTATGCACTTATTGAGAAACTGAAAATTTGATAATTAAAATGAAGTCTATGTTCTTGTTTAGGAAGACTGTGATATCCACTTTACCTTATTTAATGCAAGTTCATTCAAATTAGAAATAATCTGTGCCCTGGCTGGTGTGGCTGTGTGGATTGAACGCTGACCTGTGAACCAAAGGGTCGCTGGTTCGATTCCCAGTCAGGGCACATGCCTGGGTTGTGGTCTAGGTCCCCAGTATGGGGCACACAAGAGGCAACCATACATTGATGTTTCTCTCTCTCTCTCTTTATCCCTCGTTTCCCCTCTCTCTAAAAATAAATAAATGAAATCCTAAGAAACAGAAACTTTGTATTAAAAAAAGAAATAATTTGTGTCCCTTTTGGAGAATGTTCTAAATATTATTTGAAAAATAATTAAGTACTAAAAGCAATGAAATTCTAAAAATTAAACCTAATGAGTGAGGAAATCTCACTATAAACTATTGCAATATACTAAATGATAATAATAATTATTTTAAAAGATTTTATTTATTTATTTTAAAGAGAAGGGAAGGGTGGGAGAGAGGGAGGAAAACATCAATGTGTGGTTGCCTCTCACATAGCTCCTACTGGGGACCTGATCTGCAACCGAGGCATGTGCCCTGACTGGGAATCGAACCAGTGACCCTTTGGTTCACACTCAATCCACCAAGACACACCAGCCAGAGCTGATAATAAGAATTATTATAGTAAGGAATGGATTACAGAATGATGCCCATGGAAGACAGAAGGAAGCTGAGAAACAAAATCGTGTGTGTGAGTATCTAATACATGTCTGTGTTATAGATGACAATATTTCAAATCAATGGTAATATTTTATGAATAGTGATGAGACAATAATTAACTCTCAGAAAAAAAAATGGATCCTTACTTTACGCTTGGCATCACAGTAATTTTTAGAAAAACATGAGAGCTAAATGTCAAAAAATAATTCTTAGGAGAAGAAATAAAAACAAGCTGGTGTTTTTAAAATTGTAAAGTAAAACGCTTGTTTAATAGTATGATATCAGAAAATAATAGATTGATCTATTTGGCCATATACAATTTAATTGTTTTCTGATCTGCAAAGCATAACACAAGACAAAGATCCCATCTCAAAGAGAAAGACAAATGAAAAATGTAAAAATATTTGTTACAGGTGTAATATGTATTAGGTAATCTTTTTCATGTATAAAAAAATCCTACAATCAAATAATGACAAAATGAATAAAGTAATAGAAAAATAGGAAGAAACATGAAAAAAATTCAACTTTCAAATTTCTTAGTAATGAGTATATTAGTTTTGGGTTTAACAATTTAACAAAGTTTTAATGATAACATCTATTTTGGTTTAGGTGAGAAAGTTTGCTCTAATACATTGTCAGAAATAAGGCAAATTAATGCCAACTTTCTGGAGGATAATGTAGTAATATATTTCATAAAGAAGAAAAAACATAGGCACTGACCCAATAATTCAATTGTTTTTAAGGAAATTATCAAATAGCATATAAACAATTTTCATTACCATGTTGTTTATGATAATTAAAAACTCAGAAATAACTTAAATGTCTAACATAGTGAAACAAATGATAGTGAAATTTTTATAATGGAATATCACTAAGAGTGATATTATCTTTTGACATAAAAATGTGTATGTGATATATTACTTTAAAAACAACAACAAAATTTATATATATTCTCAAAGACACCTAAAATATATACGCAGCCTGACTGGTGTGGCTCAGTGGACTGGGTGCCTTCCCGTGAGCAGGAAGTTCGCTGGTTTAATTGCCAGTCAGGGCACAAGCCTGGGTTGTGGGCCAGTCCCCATTGGGAGCGTGTGGGAGGCAACTGATCCATGTTTCTCTTGCACATCGATATCTCTCCCTCTTTTTCTTCTTCCTTTCCCCTCTCTTTAAAAATAAATAAAATATTTAAAAAAAAGAACATATACACATATATACATATATAACATATGCTCTTGTATACTACACATGCATACCCATCCAGAAAACATGTTTAAACCTCACATAAACAAATAATATGTATATATGTATACATATATAAATTTATAAACATAACTGCATGTAGCCTTTTATTTAGCATATATTGTATGTACAGCATACACTATAGCTGTATGAAGTTCTTTATATATTCTTATCATGTATATTGATTTAGATATACATATGTGTGTGTGTGTGTAAATTGTCAAACAATATAGACCATAGTTAACCATGGCTATCTCCGTATGACAGGAAGATGATGATTTTTATATTTTTATGCTTATCTATATCTTTGCACTTTTTATAATGTGTATATTGCTATGAAATAAATAAATAATGCAGATAAGTTGCCTATCATCTGTTAGTCACTAACATCTTGGTTCTTTGACATATGTGATCAGTGCAATTCTGATTAGATTTTGTGATTGGATGAAAATGAAAGTTCTTTCTTCATTTTAATACACTGCTGCATTAAGCTCTGGCCATCACTGGGCAGATTAAGCCATTCTGTCGGGGATGGTCCTGTGATAGGTAAACCTTTTCCCACAATTGGCATGCCGCTAATAAACAGCTCTCGATTCTGGACTGTGATTCATTAGCCTCCTTCAATAAGATAAGACTAGAAAACCGGAAAAGGAGAGTTTAATATTGATACAGCCCCAATACAATACAAATTTTCCCAAAATTACAATAAGTAGAGCTCTGAATTTATCTTAAGCTTTTGGTGAATATTCTCCATTAACAACATATCATCTTTCTTTGCAGTGCACATTGTCCTTGCCTAGCGGGAACCCTAATTTGCTTTAAATTGCCAAAGTGCTCATTATGGAATGCTTAGTAGCTAGAGTTTGTACATAATATTTGAAAATCAACCATAATTTTTCTGCCAGAGATGAACACTTGGATTCCACAGTAAACATAATCAGAGATTTACAGAAACCCAGTGAACTGTGTTTATTATACTTGCCTGGAATAGCTACAGAAAAGGTCAGAGGTCCAACGTCTTCATGCAGAGACAGATCATGTTCTAGCTGGTTCTGAGGAGTTAAAAACCAGTAGGTGATGCTTTAATGAATGGCTTATCATGTGAAACACACTATGTGATAATAGCAATGTTGGTAAAACAAGAAGGAAATCCCTTCTTTTTTTTGTAAGGGTTTAGTTAGTTTTACAATGCTTTAATGCTTACATTTCAATAGTTGCAGACAAATGGGTCACTAAAAAACTTAAATTCTGCAGTCTTAAACAACTTTTATTTCATAAACTGGACTGGAATTGCCATTTTATTGAATCAAAAGCTAACATTTAAAAAATTTAAGTTCCTGGGTTAAAATACTTTTGATTTCTTGAATTATGACTTTTTTTGTCTTTTCTGGTTAAGTTGGCTGTAAGAAAAAAAAGCAGAAGCCTCAGGAAGGAAGAGTTTTATTATAAGTGGTCTTACAGTACAAGAGAACTTGCTGGAGGGAGGACAACAGAGATGTGCAAAGGTATCTCTTTTGTGTGGGTGTGAGTGCCTTTTTAAAAATGCAGTGAACCAATGAGAAAATTTAGCTTAGCAGATCCTCCTAACCTCAGCATACTCTTTTGTCATTCAGCCAGTAAAGCAAGAATTGGCTTAATGGCTAAAGGAACAGTTGCATACCAGTTCCGCTCAAACTTTAATGTACGTATGAATAACGTGGAGATTCTGATGAAGTGGATCTGTGAGTCTGCATCTAACAAGCTCCCATGATGGTGATGCTGCTGGTCAGTAGATCAATCTTGTACAGCAAGGTGTGTGGAAGTGGACCAAAAATTAATAATTAAACAGATAACTTCTTAGAATAATAGATCAATAGAACAGAAAGCAACAAGAAGAAGTCTTAATATAAAAAGAATTTAGTAAATGATAAAGGTAGATGTTTAAATCAATGAGGAAAGAAAGATCTAGTTCATCTGTGTTGAGGAAATTGATTAGGTCTCTGAAGCAAAGAAAATTGTATTACTGTTTCACACCAATACCAAAGAGATTGTCAGGGATATTGGGGTATTTTGTGTAAAATTCACCACTATAAAAATAAATCCAATTATAAAATAAGTGTAAAAAAGGGTAAATAATAAGCAATGAATGTATTTGTAAAGCATAACAACTCTAACAAAAATTTATTCTTCAAAGTTTCTACCCTCTGATCTAGTAATTGGGCTTATTTTAAGAAAATATTCATATATATGCATGGAGATGTTTTCATATAGATATTACTAAGCATAAATCACAATGTTAAAGAATAGAAAATACCCAAATTAAACATCAGGAATAAGCTAAAAAATATAGACTATGGGATAATATGAAAACATTGAGTGATGATTTAAAGAAGTATTTAATATTATAAGGAGTTTTCATAATTTATTTTTAAGTGTGACATTATCAAATTCTGCTTAATGTATATATATTATACATGTAGTATAATTATGCATATGTGTCGATGGATGGTTAGATAGGTAGCAGATGGATAGACAGATAGATTGATGGATAGTTAAGTACAAACAGATACATATCCACATGGAGGAAGAAAAATATAAAAAAAAAAACAGGTTTTAACAAATATTTTTCTCTGGTTGGTGGAATTACAGGTGATATTTATATTATGTTTTATTCCCTTCTATATATCCAAATTTTCTGCAACAAAGGAATTATTTTTATAATCATCAAAGGGACTCTAGTAATTTATTTTTAATAAAGAAGGTCTGTGAGTCCAGAAAGTGTATTTTTCATGCCATGATAATTTTAGTACTGACAAAACCCAGATCTGAGAAGGCCCAGAGCATCCTGTGTCCCTGTAGCCTCTTCTCTGACCCCTAAATAAAGCAAAAGAGACTCTAAGGGGAAAAACAGGTCCAGATTCTTCTTCAGGTTTCATGCACCAGTCATCAGCCATTACTAAGCATTTATGATATATCTAGTGCTTTGTTAATACATCTGCTTGTAAGAATACAAGCACATTTCTATGAACCATGATATTCATGTAGTATTGTGTGATCACCGTCCGAAGTCGAATCATCTTCTGTCATCGTATATTTGACCTTCTTTACCCTTTACTTCTTCCCCACCCCCTTCCCTCCGGTAACCACCATAGTCTTTGTCTACGAGTCTTTGTTTAGTTGTTTTTTTTTGTTTGTTCACTTGTTGCTTTCAGTTTCACATACGAGTGAAATCATATGGTTATTGACTTTTTCTGACTTATTTCATTCAACATGATATTTTCAGGATCCATCCATGTTGTCACAAATGGCAGAATTCCACCTTTTCTTATGGCTGAGGAGTATTTCATTATAAACACACACACACATATCTTATTTATGTATATACACATAATATATATGTATTATGTATAATGTATGCATTATACATTATGTATATATGTATAAGTATATATTTGTGTGTATGTGTGTGTGTGTGTGTGTGTGTGTGTATCTTCTTTATCCAATCATGTATTGAAGGACATGTTTCTAGGTCTTGGCCACTGTGAATAATGCTTCAATGAACATAGAGGTGCACATATAAATGTTTTCAAATTTGGGGGGTAGGTACCCAGAAGAAGGATTTATGGGTCATGTGGTAACTTTTCTTAATTTTTTGAGGAACCTCCATGATGTATTCCATAGTGGCTGTACCAGTTCACCACCAGCAGTGAATAAGGGTTCCTTTTTCTCCACATCCTCTCCAACACTTGTTATCACTTCTTATTGATAAGAGCCATTCTAACAGGTGTGTGGTGGTATTTCACGGTAGTCTTGATTTGCATTTCCTTGATAGCTAGTGAAACTGAATGTTTACTTACATATCTGTTGGCTGTTTGTATGTCTTCTTGGGAGAGTGTCTGATCAGGTCTTCTGCCTATTTCTTATTGGATTTTTTGTCTGGTGTTGAGTTGTATAAGTCCTTTATATTTTGGACATTAACATCTTTGTTGGAGCTGTTGTTTGCAAATATCTTCTCTTATTCGGTTGGTGTCTTTTTGTTTTGTTGTCAGTTTCTTTTGCTGTGTAGATGCTTTTTAGATTTCTTTTTTTAAAGTATATTTTATTTGCTATGCTATTAAAGTTGTCCAATTTTTTCTCCCCTTTTTCTACCTCCACCCTGCACCCCTATTCCCACTAGCATTCCCCCACCTTAGTGCATGTCCCTGGGTTGTAATATAAGTTCTTTGGTTTCCCCATTTCCTATACTATTCTTAACCTCCTCCTGTCTATTTTGTACCTACCAGTTATGTTTCTTATTCCCTAGACTTTTCCCCCCATTTTCCCCTTCCCTTCTCCACTGATAACCCTCCATGTGATTTCCATTTCTGTGATTCTGTTCCTGTTCTAGGTGTTTGCTTAGATTGTTTTTGTTTTTCATATTCATTTGTTGATAGTTCTGAGTTTGTTGTCATTTTGCTGTTCGTAGTTTTGACCTTCTTCTTTTTCTTAGATGTGTGTCCCTTTAACATTTCATATAATAAGGGCTTGGTGATGATGAAGTCCTTTAACTTGACCTTATCTGATTAGGAAGATAAATCTATCCACAATTCTGGACATATTAATCTAGTTCAGCTTTTGATGCATCTAATTAGATGTATCTATTGGATATTAAAATTCAAAATATCAGAAGTCAGTACTGGAATAATAAATTTGACAACCTTCAGAATATAAGCAGTAGTTGAAACCACAATAGCACGCGAGATTTCCCAAGTAGAAGCGGATGAGATTTAAAATGCTGGGCAAAAACAGTTTTAGACATCGGATAGAGCAGAGTTTCTCAACCTCGGCACTAACAACACTGGTGCGTTTTTGTGGTGAGAGGCTGCCCTGTGCAGTGCATCGTGTTTGGCAGAATTCCATTGGATTTCAGGGGCCTTTTCAGCCAGCTCTGGTTTTGACCAAAAGGTCTCCACATACTACCAAATGTCCCTTTGGGGAGCAAGTAATCTCCAATTTAGAGCCATTGAAACAGAAGAGAAACTATGAAATAAACTAAGAAAGAACCCTCACCGTGGTAGCATGAGAACAAGTATTTAAATATGTCATGAAAGTTAAAGGGATCAATACTTTCAAAATAGAGATGATATTCATTCATTTGATCAGTGATTTTTAAAGGCAGAAAGGTTAAAACCTGGACACTGAAAATCATTCATTAGATATGATGATATGAATGTCTATGATGGGATTTGCCACAGTAAATCCAGATAGAGATGGAAGCCATCTTATAATAGATTACTTGAATGCTTGAATTAAAAGTGGGGATTTAGAAATAGCAAAAACGGAATTATTTTTTATAAAGTTTAAGTAAGATGGAAGAGTAGAGAAGCAAGGCACCTGTCAATGAGTACAAAGGACAGAGTGCAATTCATTTTAATAAAAGAAAAGATGGAAAAGTTAAGAGTGAAAAAGGAAAAAAAGGAAAAGTGATACAGCAAAGTCTGGAAGGGCATATGATCGAGAGATTAGGTGGAGAGGTTGAACTGGAGCAACTTACACCGTAAGCTAATAGAAAAAGATGGTTTATGCATGTCATCTTTTTCTTCATAACAAATTGTGCCAAAACTTACTGACTTGAAATAACATTGGTTCTCTCTCAGTTTCTGTACATTAGAATCCAGGTGCACCTTGGCCAAGTCATTTGCTTCATGGTCTCTCACAGACTACAGTAAAGTTTTGTGTGGGGGCTACAGCCTTCAAGGCTCTAGTGAGGAAGAATGTGCTTTCAAGCTGCCTCACATGGTCATTGGCAGGTTAGTTCCTTATGAGCTCTTACACTGAAGACCTCGATTCCTTGCCATTTGACCAAAGATTCCTTTTAGTTCCTTGTCCTGAGGAACTCTCTATAGGATAGTTTACAATATAGCACTTTGTTTCATCAAAATGAGCAAGCCAATGAAAGAGGCAGAGACAGAGAAAGAAAATTCTCAATTTTTTTTACAATTTAAGAAGTGGCATTTCATCACTTTTGCCATATCCTGTTCCTTAGAGG
The DNA here is from genome assembly GCA_004026765.1 of Micronycteris hirsuta. Classification (NCBI taxonomy): domain Eukaryota; kingdom Metazoa; phylum Chordata; class Mammalia; order Chiroptera; family Phyllostomidae; genus Micronycteris; species Micronycteris hirsuta. Next base: position 91,878 of record PVJI01000858.1, read on the forward strand.
CAAGTCATTTGCTTCACCTCACACATTAGGGGAGGAGGTCACACAAGGGCCTGACTACTAAGAAGCAGGCATCATTAGGAATCATTTTAGCAGTGGCTTCCAACAATACAGAAATATAAAAGTCTTTGTAAATGGGGGTGTACATACAGTTGAGGTGGTTCACATATGAGAGCCTCAAATTTATCAAATGTGTCACTCTGACAGTTAGAGAGGAAGTGCTGATTAGAAGGCTGAGGAAGGACATGAGGATTTAGAATATCTGCTCAGGAAAATAAAGAGAAGTTGACCAAGAAGACCAAGAGCAAGAGACTTCAAAGTACTGAGAGATCAGCTCAAATTGAGGTCAGTGAATTTGTTTGGGACCAATTTATAGAGTTTTAAGATTTTCTGTAGTAGGACTCATCATCCAAATATGTGCTGACTTTTAGATCCAATCAATGCCTAGGATTTTTCCCGTAGGTACTATAGAAGAGTAAATAGCCAGGATATTGAAAGCTGGCGAGACGATCTTTCTAGTTTGGCACCACAGAGCCTAGAAAAGGGGTGGGAAGATCAACCAATGAAGTGTCAGAATAGAGATACTTTAAGGCCCTATTTAGAGAAATGGAAGTGGGAGGGAACATGATATATAGAGTTCATGGCTAAAAAGAAGAAGAAAGGAGTTCCAGAAGCTTGATCTACAGTAAAGTGTTTTGAAAAGCAGGGGTGAGAGGAGGGCCAGAAGCTATGAGTGCTTTGAATGAATCATATCGATAAAAATGCAGTCTTAGAATAGAGAACATCTTAAGGAAGTTGCTAAGTGTAAATTCTTTTAGTAACTGAGAATCAATATGTTAGACTGGAAAGTACCACACAGACTGATTGATATGTTTTTACAAAAGATGTTGATGAATAGGATTGTTTTTTTCCATTAATAACTGGTAGTTATTTAGTGTGGAAATCACCATAGATTTCTGGGGTACTATTCTGGGTTCCTCTTATCAACATGATTTTGGTAAGTCACATAACCTAGTACTTATTTTACTTGCTTATGTGATGGGAACTATACTTACCTCATAGAATGATGACGACGAAGGCCGTGAATCACATAGAGCATGGTAGACCAAGAATTCATGGTGAGATTCTTCTTCTTCTTTATTTATCTAAAAGAAGTATCATTTTGAGTTAGGGTAAAAAAATCCCAAGCATGTAGTTAAATAAAGCAATTCGGAAATTCTACTTTAATTTACAGTGTTATATTACCAAACAGAGCACAGTTTTTCTATTGTATATAGAAAGCATACTCTTATCTCAGTTCTTCTAAATGTTTACCGATTGCTTGCTCATTCACATTGAAGTGCCCTTAAACTTCAACCAGCTGTCTGTGGAGACAGTTAATAAGCTGGAAAAAAAAAAAAAGTACTACTGAAAATAGGAGGAAAGGTGACTCCCAATATTTTATGCTAACAATCTGACATAGTACACACCCTTACCCTTCATTATCAAATCCATCTCAAAAAGATAAATTTACTGCCTTTGGTCAGCTTTGTTGTTGAAAATAAAGCATTCTATTTTGCTTAGTTTTTTAAGTTTACTTTAACTTAATTATTTTTTGTGTGTAAATCATTTTTTAATTGTTGTTCAGTTATAGTTGTCCCTATTTCCTCCCATTACTGCCTCCTCTGTCCCCTACCTCCCACCTCCCACATTCAGTCTTCCCCTCACATGTTGTCTTTGTCCATGGGTCCTTTATACACGTTACCTGATGACCCTTCCTCTTCTTTCCCCTTCCCCCATTATCCTGCTCCCTTTTCCCATCTGGTTACTATCAATTTGTTCATTTTTTCCAAGTCTCTGGTTCTATTTTGCTTGCTTATTTGTTTTGTTGATTAGATTCCACTAATAGGTGAGTCATATGATATTTGTCTTTCACTGCCTCATAAACAAATCAACAAACAAGTGGTGTTCGGGAGGTTGTGGAGAAAAGGGAACAGTGGTTGGTGGGAATGCAGCCTGGTGAAGCCACTGTGGAAAACACTATAGAATTTCCTCAAAAACCTAAAAATGGAACTGCCTTTTGACCCAACAATTCCACTTCTGGGATTATACCCTAAGAGCCCTGAAACACCCATCCAAAAGAACCTATGCACTCCAATGTTCATAGCAGCATTATTTACAATAGCCAAGTGGTGGAAACAGCCTAACTGCCTGTAAGTAAATGAGTGGATCAAGAAACTGTGGTACACTTACAGAGTGGAATACTACACAGCAGAGAGAAAGAAAGAACTCCTACCCTTCACAACAGCATGGATGAAACTGGAGATTTTTTTAAGGTTTTAATGTTTTATTCTGCACCAAGTTATAAAGATAAATCATTTTGAAGACAGGTTTATTTGCAAAAATGTACAAAATAATAAGACAAACTTACTAGTCAATTTTTTCCACTGTGTCTTTACTTACACACATTCTACTGAATAAAAATCTATCGAAGTGCTAACATCAGTATATGTAGCTAGTTTTCTAAGGGGACAACCAAAATTTAAAATCATGCACACACAACAACACAGAACAGTCTAGTTTTGAACTGATACATTTTATTCAGCAATACATCAGAATCGATAAATTTGTCCCATCTTTGTCATGTGGATAAACAAATTCATGCACAATGAGAATTACTTTAATACCAATAGATATATAGACATGTTTCCCAAGCATTTTTTCTTAGCTCATTCCAAAAGAATAGTGCCAATGTACTAATTAGGCTAAAGATTCAGCTGGTATTAGAAAGGAGCTACAAAATTTCAATGGTTTTATAGATAAAAGTTTGTTTCCATTGTTTAATAGAAGGTAATTGAACAGTTCAGTTTGGTGGTACAACTCTGCTTCATGTTCCTCTTCAAGGCTCAGGATTTCTTACACCTATTTGTTTACCCACCCTTGGTCATTATCCTGATCTACATGTCTCAAATTAGTATAAGCATGTTCATGGGAAAGGAGAAAGACTGTACAGGATACATGGTCCCTATTTATAGCCTGGAAGTGGAAGTGGCACATATTTAGAATTTAATGTCATAGTTACACATAGCTGCAAGGGAGGCACAAAATGCAATTTTTAACTGGGCAACTAGAAGCTATATTTCTATTACTATGAAGGAAAGACAAGATATTTTGGTGAGCAAATAGCTCTCGGAGTAAAAAATAAACCCCGTAAATTTAGCCAAATCAGTAGTTACAAATCAGTGCAGAAATTTTTCTCCACAAAGTACGTAAGGAGCTATTTTCTAGGTTATATTATGCATGATGAAAAGGCTAATTATCACCAATGAAAAATAAAAAATAATCTTTTAAAATTTTCCTTTTTGAAGGAAATTAATTATTAGAGTCATATATTCTTTTGTATCATTTTCTAGGGAGGGGTACTAAAGGTAGAAGAAAAATAAGAAAGCTCATTATTAGAAAATGTAAATATCATTGCAAAGTATTCAAAATCATCCATTTATCCATACTTAATATGCAAGTGATGTCAGTTCAATCAATACCAAAGATAACTTGTGTCAAATTCATTTGTACTTTTAAACAAAGATTTTTATTTGTTTAAAATTATAAAATGGAAATTAATTTATAACCATTAACAAACATCTGACTTGTACTTTTACACTGTCAAAGACATTTGCAATCTTAAGATAGACATGAGATTTATGAGAGGGAGATGCAAAACTGTGAGAAGATTCTTCTCTCCTAATTGTTTACGTATGGAATACTATCCATGTTTTATACTAGACTTGAGAATGTAAAACTGAATAGTGAAGGAATTAAGTAGAAAAAGCCCAGGACCATTGGTCCCAGAGAAACCTAGATGCCAATTACTACTTTCTGCTATATGACTTTGAGTATAGGTAATTCAATCAAAATAGGAGGTAACTTCTGATTCTCAGTTTCCACAAACTAAGTGAGGGTAACATTAAAATTATAGTAGTTCTGAATTAACTAAATGTCATGATTTATGTAAAACACATGGTAGGTATTCATTGAAACATAATTGTTTTAGTTATTTATTGATGTGTGCCAAACCACTCAGGAAAGTAGGTGTACAAAACAACTGTGTTTATTATTCCCATGATTCTGTGGATCAAGAATCCAGGTAGGCATAGAGAGAACAGTTAACATAGCTAAGATGACTGGACTGGGACCATATATAAGCCCTAAGTTCCGGCTGTTCATTTATTTTTTTCATTTTTTCTATATGTTGTGTTGATTTGGACTGAAATGTTCTACAATACTTTTTTACTCACATGTCTGGTGCCTGAGTCTTCATGGACAGAACAACTCTAGACTAATTAGACAGCTATCTCCAGGTGGCCATCCATGACTGGACTGGGCTTCCTCACAGCATGGTGATTTCAGCGTATCCAAAGATTTTATCAGTAACCTGGCTTCCTCCAGAGTAAATATTCCACGAAGCTAAGGTACACAATGAACGCTTAGTTACAGCAGCCTTGCAGCATCACTTCTGCCACAGTCACTGGCCCAGCTCTAGTTTAATGAGAGGGGACACCACCTGATGAAAGGGTGGCATACACGTATAAAGAGAAAGAGAATTATTTGAGGTTTATCTTTAGACACTAGCTGCTGAACCAATACAATTACATATGATCATTCTCTCATGTTTTCTGCAGTTTTCAGGGATATATATGTATATATAGTATTATATATTTATAAAACATATTATAAAATATATTTATATTTATAAAATATATGTGCATTATATAACAATGATATATCAATTATATAAACATATATTTGTGCAAATAAATATATTATTAAAATAAAATTATAATAATGTATAAATATATAATATAATGCAAATATGCTTATTTATTATAAATAAATTATATTAATACAACATCTACTATGTTATGTTATATGTTAGACCTAACATATAACATTATAATTTTATAAAATACCTATAAATAACTATTAAATAAATTTTAAATAAATGAATGTAAATAAAGTATTAATGAAATGATTGTTAAATAAATATATTTATTATTATAGTGAATGTATATTTCTAACATATTTCTAACATATTATGCTAGTATAACTTGTTTCACCAGCTTAAGTAATAATTAAGCACTTATCTCTTCTTAATGTTTAAATGAATTTAAATAAATGTTATAGTTTCCCACCTACCTAGAGTAGCAGGGTACCCATTATATTTTACTGTATCGCATCTCTCAAATAGCTCATAAACTTCCAGAATTTGCTTAGTCTATAGAAGTCTGTCTTGCTTTAAAATACCAAGAGTACTCAGAAAACTACACAACAATGAAGAAAGAAATTAAGGAAGACATAAACAAATGGAAGCATGTACCATGTTCATGGATTGGAAGAAGTAACATCATCAAAATGTCCATACTACCCAAAACAATTTACAGATTCAACGTAATCCCTATTAAAGTACCAATGGCATATTTCACAGATATAGAACAGACATTTCAAAAATTTATATGGAACCATAAATTATATGTAATGACCTTGAATAGCTGCAGCAATTTTGAGAAAGAAGAGCAAAGTAGGAGGATTCATAACACCTGATATCAAACTGTATTACAAGACCAAATGAAATTCGATCACCAAATCACACCATTAAGAAAACAGCATTAAAATGAAAAGAGAACTAACAGTATGGGGAAATATATTTGCCAATGATACCTCAGACAAGGGTTTGATCTCCAAAACATATAAAGAACTCATACGACTCCACTCCAGGAAGACAAACAACCCAATTAAAAAATGGGCAAAAGTCCTGAACAGACACTTCTCCAAGGAGGACATACAAAGAGCCCAGAGACATATGAAAAAATGCTCAGCATCAGTAGCTATCAGAAAGATGAAAATTAAACCCACAATGAGATACCACTTCACATTGGTCAGAATAGCCATCATTAACAAATCAACAAACAACAAGTTTTGGAGAGGTTGTGGAGAAAGGGAACCTAGTACTCTGTTGGTGGGGGTGTAGACTGGTGCAGCTACTGCTGAAAACAGTATGGAATTTCCTCAGAAAACTAAAAATAAAACTGCCTTTTGACCCAGCAATTCCACTGCTAGGATTATACTCTAAGTACCCTGAAACACCAATTCAAAAGAACCTATGCATCATAATGTTCATAGCAGCACAATTTACAATAGCCAAGTGCTGGAAGCAACCTAAGTTCCCATCAGTAAATGAATGGATCAGAAAACTGTGGTACATTTATGTGGTGGAATACTACGCAGCAGAAAGAAAGAAGGAGCTCCTACCCTTTGTGACAGCATGGATGGATCCAGAGAGCATTATGCTAAGTGAAATAATCCAGGCAGTGAAAGGCAAATATCATATTATCTCAACTATAAGTGGAACCTAAACAACAAAACAAACAAGCAAGCAAAATATAACCAGAGACATTGAAATTAAGAACAAACTGACAGTAACCAGAGGGGAGGGGGCAGAGGATCATGAGGGGAAGAGGAGGAAGGGTTTTCAGGAACATGTATAAAGGACACATGGAGAAAACCCAAGGAGGTGGGATCGAGGGTGGGAAGTGGAGATGGCTGGGGTGAAGGAGTGTGGTGGGGAGAAAAGGAGACCACTGTACTTGAACAACAATAAAAAATGTGAAGAAATTATCTTAAAAATTTTAAAAAAGAAGAAAAAAATACCAAGGGTAAAGACAACAAGAGAAACATATCTATCTACCCAAAGGGCCTGATTATCTGCTACACTTTTTTATCTACAGCATACACATCCCTATTGAAATTTGGCCCAACACAATTTGTAGTACTCATGTTCACTGCTGTAATGATGGTTTTGTAAACCCAGGGAAGTTGATTCCACCACCTCATCATTCCTATAGTTCAGAGCAACTAAAACATCCAGATATAGGGTATTAAGTTCATGGAAGCTTATTGTTCTTAGCTTCCTACCCCTTACTCAATCATGGTTTCCATAGTTGATATTTGGTTTCAGCAATATACAAGGCCAAGACAGTGTCCTCTGCTACATGTCCCTGACTAATCCATGGTCTGAATGCACAGGGTCATTCTGCTTGGCTCATTAAGTGTTAGCCCATACAGTGGACACCATTTAAAAACAAGGAGATTTCTCATAAAAATCCAGGTTTATGTTTATCTTTAAAGACCAGATCAGACAACAGTTGGTCCACATTCTTAAAAGGCAACTGAGGAGCAGCTTCCTTCTCACTGGGGTTTTGCACACTCACTCCCTTCACAAGTTTTTAATATCTGAGTATTTGTGATTGTCACTGGTCTGGCTACTGATGTTGAGGGTGGGTCTAGAAGCCATACCGTCCTTGCTTGCATGGCGGAGATCCTGAACATGTGGTGTGGAGAGTCTGGGGGCCCTGAGAACCTCCTCGGGCTATCTGTCAAGACCGAAACTCTGTTTGTAATAACACTGAGTTGCTACTTGACTTTTTCACTTTCATTCTCTCACAAAAGTACAGTGAAATTTTCTAATGTTCATTAGGGAGATCTATATGACTCAGTGAAGCAATATTTTCCAAATGACTAATGCATTATGTTACAGAAGCATAAATAAAATATTCATTCAAAATGCATGATAGACCAATTTGTATTAATGTTGGAGTGTATAATAAGTTTATTGATATTGTTTTAGATCTGCATTCCAACTCAATTTTAAGAATCTACCACTTGTTTTGTTTTATCAAAATTTTCCAAAGTTATGTTTATAAAGTTTTAAATTACCCCTCTGTTTTCCAGCTACTTATCTGAGAGGTTGACTTTTCTTCATATACTTCAATTAAAATAATATGAAGGGGGGAGGGGGACAATGGTAGAAAGAAGGGAAGGGACTAGACAAAGAACAGATATGAATGATCCATGGACACAGACAACAGCGTGGGGATTGACTATGGGAGCCGGGGGGGGGGGGCAGAGGAGGGCAAAAGGGGAAAATTGGGACAACTGTAACAGAATAGGAATTAAAAATGAGTAAAAAAGAAATAATATATTTTAATGGATTGATGTAGAGATGAGAATTCATCTGTTTTTGTTGGATGTTACACATGTTTGCAAAATGTAAAGAATGCCACTCAAAATTTTTTTATTTTGAAATATATAGTTTTTAATAAAATTGGTAATTTATGTTAACACATATAATGTTATTTTAAATGTATTAGAAAATAAATACTTTTTAAAACCTTCATTTTTATAACTAATATGATAATGTTCACAGATATAATTTACGTAATCACAAGTTCTTTGAAGGGGCATTGATAATCTCAACAGTGTAGATGGGTCCTAAAGCCAAATGTATAAGAACCACTGCTTTCTGGCAGCGCTTATCCAGAACTCAGAACTATTGCAAAGAATTAGGAGTACGGGGTCAAGCTCCAAGGCACACTTTCTCCCAGGAGTTCTTCCTTCCTTCTGTGCAAATGTGGCCACTTCTGAAGGACCAGCTCTGTGAGAAATGTTAGGATGAAGTCACAGGTTCTTTCATGACATTTTCCACTGGCTGCCTAGCGTTGCTTACTTTTATGTATAAGCAAGACATCACACATGAGTGTCTCTTCAGAGACCAAAAATATCCTGTCCTAAGCAGACAAAACTTCTAAATAGAAGAAATTTCTCTCCATGGAGTTCCACCCAACTGACCTGATTACTGCTTGTGAAGCTTATTAATAGCAAGGTAATTTATTGAAATAAAATTAATGAATATAAAAAATGACTGACCAGCTTAGCAAAGAAAAATTCTCTATTAAGACTGGCAATGTTAATGTCTAACTTTATTGGTCAGTAATACTTTTCCCAAATACATATTTATCAATTGTTAGCTTTCAAAAAGTAAACCAGGTAATTTCCATTTTTGCAAATATAGCTATAATTCAATTATATGACTAGGACTCATACGTTGTAAAACTATTCACTTATGAGGAAATTAAAGATTTTTTTGTATTTGGTTGTATATATTTTAATTGTATAAATATATGGATCTGTTTAATATGTTAATATATAATGTTTTACAATAATAACTTTGAGTATAACAAACTTTTTCTATTGCTTTGACTTATGATATAGCATTAAGAACACTTGGCAAACATAAACTGAATTTTATTGACATATCACAATGATGTAACCAGAGTTCTGTGTGAATGAAAACTAACATGTGTTTTCAAAAAGCAAAATTTAGGTAAAAAAAACTAAAAACTGCTACTCATAGTTATACTTTGCCCTAAGCATTAGATAATTCTTATATCATATGTAAGACTCAAGGGTAGTTTGGAAGTGGAAATGCTTAAGTTTCCTGTTTAGTACCTATTTCCAGTTAGTTTATTACATTATATAACTGTTCATTTAGATAATTATCTGACACCTGCTCATGGCAGATTGTTTTGACAGATTATATTGGCTGAGATCAGTTTGTTACCTGCGATCTGTCCTGTAAAGGTGAGTTCAACAAGCTGGTAATTTCTAGACAATCATAAAAGATTCTTTATTTTTGAGTTAGAGTGTCTCTTTATCCTTAAGAAAGTGTTGATGAGAGACAAAACGTTATTGACAAATATTAAGACATACCGTATCTTTAGTCTTTATCAGGTATATTTCTTTACCTGAAATGCTGATTACAATGTTATTTTGATTTAATCAGAAGGAGCATACTATATTAAAGAGAATGCATTAGTTTTAAATTAGGTATTAAATTTAGTTGGCATCTAGAGCAGCTTTAAATAACACTGTTTCCTTTATTATTGTTAATGGATTTTTGATTCTTTAGAAAAGCAAATATGTCAATTTATGATTAATATCTTAAAGCACATATATAATGTTTTATATCATTATAAAATTAGAACTCTATTAATATGGATTTTTTAAATCCATAAAAAGTAAATGGCATTCAGTGAGGAGAAGGATAGTCAGTGACTCAGTGTCCAATTATATAATAAATAAAACCATTTCTTAGGAAAAGTAATAATTATTTAAGATTATTTTTTAAATAAAAGTAAAATTTAAAGAAAATTTGAAAGTAAACTATAAAACACCAACAAGTCAAAAATTAATCAATAGCTTCTAGTTTTTAAAGTGAGCCAATATTATTTTTTAATTAAGAAGTAATTCTAGTGAAAGAAATAGTAAATTTAATTTTTTCTTTGACTTTTGTAATTATTTAAGCAGTATTACCTGAATACTTACAATGTTGCAGGTATTAGGGATACGGTGTTCAACAGAAGAGATCTGATTCCAGCCCTCCTGCTACTTAAGGTTTAGCTTTAATTACTGTCCTTGAGTTTTCAAGGGATGAGTTCCCGCCCATGCCTCTATTACTATTTGAATGAGCACATTTTTGTAACTATATAAATTGTCAAATAATAATTGTGAAACTTGCACTAAAGTCAAAATCAGAACATTCTGAGACATTTAAAAACATATCTAGTAGCTTGTGAAGTGGCCTGTACCTTGGAGATGATATATATATGGCATATATATGGAGGGGCCAGGGCTCTAGCTACTCTTGTAAATTCTGCAGAGCTATCTTGGATGATGGGAATTTTTCACAGACTGCTCTATTTTAGAGTACTCTATTGGACTTTGGGGAGTTAAAAAACAACAAAAGAAAGGAACAGGACAAGTCCTTAAAGACCTTCTGATATAAGGGAAAGACAGCACCCAAATAAATATATGGATAAAAGAACAAGTGACTCCAAGAAATAAATATACACAATCAACTGCTGGACCAAAGGCTCTCTCAAGGGCCTCTTTGTGCTATGCAATCTCATGATTTGTGGAGCCATAGCTTTCTAGAGGAATATACAAAAATCTAAGCGTTCCAAGGGGCATGAGGTTTGAATACTTGGGAGTTCTCAGAGTTTCTGTGAAAAGGCTTTATCATAGAGTTGAGCATTTGGTCATACGTATAACACACAGTATCACACTTATCAAAAGAATAGCCAAATTGCTGTCATGCAGACATGCTGCCAAAAGTATTTAGTAGAAGAATGAAAAATACAACCAACTGGGCCATTGTCTACATGGCATGGAAGAATTGCCCAACTAATTTTTTTGATTGATGTGACCAGTTGTTTTGACGCCATGCCAAGACTGAGTCATACACAAGCACCCTGCATGAGTCACCGCAGATTCCAAAGATGCTCGGGTTCCAATCTGGCTACATTTTGAAATCTAGGATTAGAGACATCTTCCAATAAATCTGTTGACTTATTTATGACCTAACTAATCAGAAGAATTTTGCTTCTTTAGGAAATGATTTCTCTTTAAAACTGAAGTTACAAACTCAGTTTATTTTATGACTTCACGGTATATTTTTATTTAATCGGAGAAAAATGCATAAATCCATGTACTATAATGCAGTATGCAAAGTTGTTTTATCAGGACAAACTTTTATTTATTTTTTGTAATAAACAACATGGCATACAATAAGCTGGACGACAGCAAATTCTCATTGAAACATAGCACTTGGAGGCCGTGATGTGGATTGAGGGTGATAATAGCTGTGTCGTATAGAACAAGGGGCATGAATGAAAGCACATGACAGACATGACCTCAGTTCATTTTAAATGGCACCCAGTTGAAGCAGACTTGGAACACAAAAGGTTCTAAATATTCCAGACTGAAATGTACAAACAGAAAGAAATAAGTAGATACAAAAATGAGAATCATGTTTGTTCCTGAGTCAGGCCAGTTAGAATAAGGAGATTCAAGTGTAAGAACAGAAAATGATTTGGAGAAGAAAGCAGCATCATTTGGTCATATCTCCCCTGTCCTTATGTGGGGACAGAAGTGTTAATGGCAATGAACAGATTTAGCAAGGTAGTACTGGATGCGGTGTGTACTAAACATGGTTTTTAATTGACAGAAGACTCCTCAAATAATTTCATAAAAATTTCATTAACATATATCAGTGATAAGCATATTGATAAGCATTATGCTTGTAATTATAAAATTTGTAATGTGTTATACCAGCTATGGAAATGAGATTGGAATACCTGACAATGATCATTGAGCAGCCCAAGTAGATGATTCAATGCAACTCCCCTGTTTATGTGGGGGCACTGAGATTCAGGGGAACCAAGGAACTTCTCAGGTCACTGGCAGGGCGAGGAAAGGCTCTGGAGTCCTGGCCAATGGCTCTTTCCATTGCCTGTAAATAGGCAAAAAAAATGATGTTTAACTGCTGATCTTGACATACTAGCATACGGGTAATTTTAGCTGTTTTTCTTTTTTTTTACCCTCACCCAAGGATGTTTTTATTGATCTTGGAGAGGGAGATAGAGAGACATGGATGTGAGAGAGAGCGTTGATCAGTCGCCCACTGTACACACCCCAACTGGGGATCCAACCCACAACCTAAATATGTGCCCTGACCCGGAATCAAACTTGCAATGTTTTGGTCTATGGGAAAACCCTCTAACAAACTGAGCCACCCAGCCAAGGCATTGCTATTTTCTTATGTGAGAAACCACTTCCTTTTGTCAATTTTTGCTATTAATTTTTTTATTCTCACTCAAGGACATGCTTATTGATTTCAGACAGAGGGGACGGGAGAAAGAGAAAAAAGGAGAGACACATCCATGTGAAACAAAAACATTGATGGGTTGCCTCTTGAACATGCCTCAACTGGGGACCAAATCCACAAACTTGGTACGTGCCTTGTCTTGGAATCAAACCCACGACCTTTTGGTTTATGGGGCGACATTCCTACCACCTGAGCCACACCAGCCAAAACTTTGCTATTAATTTTTAAACACTAAAGGCATTTCTGAGTCTCTTAAACCTGATTAACTTAAAAGTTGTGTTAAGCAGTAGTTTCAAATAGAGACAAAGATATCTTTAAAAATAAAGCATAAGGTTTACACATTTAGACTATAACCCAGTTTCATTACACTACCAATGGGTTCTGAGCTGTAAATTACCTATTTCTCCTTTATTTCAATTAATTTGGAAAGGCTTTATCTTGTTTTTTCTTACTCATACTACTATTTCTCCACTGCCTTCCTTTTCTTGTTTATATATATATGTTTATAAAGCAGGCAGGATAATTTCTAAAGTCAGTGTAGTGACCAGTATACAGAGAGAGGATGTGTGGCTGATAAGGTCTCATTGTTCACTTCTAATAATGTTGAAGGCATAGTTTATTTTTTCATTTCAAAAGCAAATGCCAGATAAAGATGGTTGAAATATAACCATAAATTTAATATAACACATTATATAAACATTATATATAACTCTAAAAACTAATAACATAAATGATGACTTTTTTGTTTAGCTGAACGTTTATAATTAGCAATAGTCCATATGTGTGATAAGTAGGCAAATGATATTTAAGGTTTCATGTTGGAGTAGAAACATCAAGTAGTGAAAATAGGTGCTTTACATTTAAAGTTCCCCAAAATCTGATTTTATAGTATTTAATGACCTCAACATCACCATTATTTTTTATTTTGCTTATTCTTGAAAATGTCAAAAGGTGCATTAATTCAGAAATATTTAGGATATTTCATGTGCACAAGGTATTGTTCGGGCTTCTCTGAGGATATGCAATTTAAACATCCATATACTTATTCAAGACTGAATAAGAGAGACAGGACAAATGCTGTGTGTGTGGAGGACAGGTAGTTATCCTTCAAGAGAATAATGACTTTACCTCTTGACTCATGTCCTAACTCATTCTTCCTGGCATAGACTGAATATTCATGTCCTCTCAGATTTCACAGGTTGAAACCTAATTCCAAACATGATGGTATTAGGAGGTGGGCCCTTGGGAGTTGAGTAGGTCATGAGGGTGGGTCCCTTATGAATGAGATTAGTCGCCTTATAAGGGAGACTCCAGAGAGCTCTCTTGCCTCATCTGCCATGTGAAGAGACAGAGGAAGATGCCTGTCTCTATATCAGAAGTGGAATTCTCACCAGACGCTGAATCTGCTAACAGCTTGATCTTGAACTTCCCAGCCTCCAGAACCATGGGAAATAAATGTCTGTTGTTTAAGCCACCCAGTCTATGATATTTTGTTGTGGCCCCCTGGACAAACTAAGATACCTACCTAGGTGAGGAAGGCTAATTTATCTAAATGGTGAATTACAAAGTGGAAAAAATCTACACACATACCTTGATACAGCTGTCACTATTTACTTTAGGATTCAAGAGTTTCACAGGGGGAAGAACGTATATGTGGGGGAGTGGGGCTGTGCAAATTTACTACAGATATGAAAAAAAATCTCAACCAGATTCTTCTCTAAAATCAGCTTTAATTAGTAATTAGATGACAATTTCATCTTTGTTTGACTGAACCTCAAAATTATAAAAATAATACAAAACAAGAGGAAAAGTTATTAATGTGATGAAAGGGACATAAGTAAAGGATTATAGTGATAGAAAAGGACCACTTCAAATAGACACATGCATAGAATATACAGAGGAAGCAGCATGTGAGTTGAACTTGAAAGAGTAGGTAGAGTTTAGACATAATGAATGAAGATTGGTAAATGAAAAGGGTAAAAACACAGAAGTGATGAAATTCAGAAAGTACATAGGATATATAAGCAAAATAAGAAAAACAAAAATGACAGGTGCACAGGCTTTGTAAAATTCTCTTCAGCAGTGTTAATTTCTCAGGAAATGGCAAGTATATTCTTCCAGTTGGTCAGGTCAAAAAAAAAAAAAAAAAAAAGAGTCATCCTTGACTTTCTTTCTCATATAACCCACATCCAACCTGTCAGCAAATATGTTTATCTTGACATTAAAATATACCCAGAATCCAACTTTTTTTAGTCTCTCCACCGACTTACAACCCCAAAGGCTTTCCTTCTCATTCAGAGAAAAAAATTAAGACTTTTTAATGACCAATACAGACCTGCATGATCTGGGTTCTCTTACCGTTCCAGCTCGTCTTTGTTGAATCTCTACTTGTCTTGAAATTCTAGATGGGCTGTCCTTTGTTTATGTCAACCAGGCTGTGACTTAAGGACTTTTTTTTTTTAAGATTTTAGTTATTTATTTTCAGAGAGAGGAGAAGGTAGGGAGAAAGAGCAATGTACGGTTGCCTCTCACATGGCCCTCATTGGGGACCTGGCCCGCAACCCAGGCATGTGCCCCGACTGGGAATCGAACCCCGTGCTCAATCCACTGAGCTACACTAGCCAGGGCAGACTTAAGGACTTTTACATTGCAGCCCTCCTTGCTTAGGACATTCTCCTCCCCTGTTCCTCTATGGTGTGCTCTCTTATCTAGTTTAGGACTCTGCCAAAATCTCACTTTATCAATGAGACCATCCATGACAACTCTAATTAAATGAGCAGTTCTGGCCCCCTTCCCACCTCCATATTCCCTTATTTTTCTCTCCTTTTTATGTTACTTGATAGCATACATCACTACTTACTTCAAATAGGCTAGACTAGACCCAACTGTGGCAACTAGAGACCCTCAAGCCCCACCCCCTTACAACTACATGCTACAAGACCATATGGGTCATTTGTGATTCCACCACGTGCCATCTTCTCTCTGGAAACCAGGACAATGAGTAATGTCTATATGGAATACTGCTGGTCATTTTGGTAGAGGGAAATGAAAAAAATAATTAGCTGACAAAAGTCTTTCCTGAAAATGGCATAAATTTCTTCCACAGACATTTCAGAGTGTTCCAGAATGTTTAAAACAAGAAATACAGTTGTACCTGCTATTGATGTGGTGATGAAATATAATTTGCCTGCACCACAGGGAGAAGCATAGCATTGGGAAATTTGGCAACTAGTTATACAATCCCCCACATTACACTCCAATTATATATGTTATTTTCTTGGTTAGTATCTCTATCACTTCATTTCTTAGATAAGGTTCCCTGGAAACATACTCCAAGATGGAGACTGTGACAGAAAGAGAGTGCTCTTTGGAAATATATCTGTGTGGAAGTAAGGAAGGCAGGATTCGATAGGGGGAAATGCTGGTTTTAATAAGATTGCAACTGAAGCCTCAATCTATCCCACAGGGAGCTCTGGAGCTTGGAAAACCCTTCAGGGTTGTCTCAAATTGAGGTAAGGGAAACAGGCTTTTGTATGTTTACATCTGATGGCCATTTGCTGCAAGCATCTTCCTAAATGGAGTGGGACCTTGCCCAAGGGAGTTCTCTACAGGAGAGCACAATTGCCTGTCGAGGCACAGAGAGATAGGAGCAGAGAGTGTCAGCGCGGGTGAGAGTGTCTGCTCCATCACCGAACTAAAACAGTTCATCCACCGGGTGCTAGCAGAGTCAAACACTAAACACCGAGAATTGCAGTAGAGAAAGATTGGCTATTTTATTACGAATGGCACCACTTAAGAGACTAAAAAGATGATGTTTAAAAGCCCAAAATTCCTCAATGGTATGTATGTTACAGATTTAGTAGAGCAAAATCACAAGACATTATGGATTACAGAGTGATTTCATGCTGGGAACCAACTGGTTGGAGGTAAGTGTGATAAATCATTTTTTAGGTCTTGAGGACAGTTTTGAGGTTTGTTCTGGTGTACTTCTATCTGGTTTCATGGAAAAGTAGCCAGGGTGTTGTTCTACCTTAGGGTTAGTTTCAGAAGCTGAGAAATAACTTAGTTCAAGATGTTATCTTTAGTCTGCTGGAAGTCCAGACCTGTGATCATTAGTCAGGCCTGGGCTATTGTTTTCTGCTGCCTCAGGGGTTGCTGATTATCTAGGGGAAAGGCAAGATCCCTGAAGAGGGGTGTGTGTGTGTGTGTGTGTGTGTGTGTGTGTGTGTAGAGAGAGAGAGAGAGTGAGAAAGAGAGAGAGAAATACAAGTTCTAGAGCTAGGATTTAAAGCTAAATTTAATCAAGGTCATAAAAACCCTCAGTTTCATGACCAGGATAATTTGGCAGAGCATTGTAGTACCAATTGTCTTCACCAGAATTAAATGTCCATGAAGGTCAGGACTTTAGCCTGTTGTGTTTAATGCTGTAGCCACCCATGCCTTAAACAGCTCCTGGTATGAGACATGTTCAATATTTGTTTCATGAATAAATGAATAGTTTGTATAAAATTTTAGATTAGAAAGGTAGAAAGAGATAAAGTAAAGAGAGTCTTCATTGCTGCAATAAGGCTTTTAAACTTCTAGGAAAGTTAAATGCATAGCAGCAGGCTTAGAAGTACTGGTGCAGGAACAGTGTGCACGATGAATTGAATGTGGAGGAAGAAGCCAGGAATGGCTGACCGAGGCTAGTGCTATATTTCAGATAGAAGTAACATGATGCAGACACATGCTGATATCATGGGGTTGGAAGTGGGCAGAGTGGGGCCAGGGCTACGGAATTTCTGACAAGAATAAAAACTTGGCAACATGGCAAGAGTACAAAAGAGAAGCATCAAGAAAATGCCTTGCAGGGATTATAATCTCAAGATTGAAACAAACAAAACAACAAACAAAAATTGAGAACTACTTTGAGAGGGAAGCTGAAGATCATTCTCTAGTTAACTCTTGGCAAAGTATTGCATGACTTGGGGACAGAAGCCCTGACGTTGGGTCCAGAAACATATCCTGTGGCTTATATATCAGGTAATTTTATATTTTACTCATTAAAAGTATAAGGTGTGGGTCATTTTCGCATGGTGATTTGTTTACAGAAAACTAATTATTTTAATTACACTAGTCTTTGGTATCAGATACACACTGAGAATTTGATAGTCAGCAATAGAAACCCATGAAACATCCTAATTTCTTAGCAGTTACTGAGAGTTTGAAAAGTACTTCCCACTTGCTAAATATCTATTGAGGCAGTTTGTACTGATGGGATTCGGAGGGTTCTCATCAGGACTTGTACATGTAGGATCGAATCTGGAATATTACTTAAGAACTCAGAGAAAGGTTATATGACAAGCACAACATCTGACTGTGATATAGTGCCATTTCCATCTAGTTGGATGGCTGAGAAAAGCCCTGCTGTAAAGACAGTTGCTCTCTCCAGTCAATGAATGGTGTATATGCAATAAAACTATAACAAATAAAAATATGAATGTTCAGAATAGTAAGTATAATTTCTCTACTGGCCTGAGAGGTTAATGTGAAATGTTGCCCAATCGTATATGAGATATATTGTTTGATACCTGGTTAGTATTCAATAAATAATAGAAATTATTATAGTCAGTTTTAATCCATAATTTAGAAAAGAATACTCTGACTAAATATTCATGTCATTCTATATAGCCTACATAGCTTACCAAATTCCCATGACTAGAATAAAATAAAAATGTGTAACATCATAATTAAGAGTTTAATTAATTAATTCTATAATTTAAAATAAAAATGACATGTTCATGAGTGTGAATTTTAAATAAAATTGTTTCATCCTCAATCCTCAGGTATTGTATCTCATGAGACATATTGAATCACAAAATACCAAGAATGTTAGGACTGATATATTAAAAAACATGTATTTCTGGTACTTAACATAGGACCTGATGCAATAGATACTCAAAAGATGATTGAATAATTTTTTTTTAAAAAGCCCTGGCTGGTGTAGCTCAGTGGATTGAGCGCGGGCTGGGAACCAAAGGGTCCCGGTTTGATTCCCAGTCAGGGCACATGCCTGGGTTGTAGGCCAGGTCCCCAGTGAGGGCCATTTGAGAGGCAACCATACATTGCTGTTTCTCTCCCTCTCTTCCCTTCTCTCTAAAAATAAATAAAATCTTTTAAAAAAATGACTGCAAGTGGATAAGGACATCACCAATTTTGTAGATGGACAGGATTTCAGTTATTATATATAATTGCTCTGTTTATTTTTACTTAAAATATTAGTTTCTAAATATGTGTTGCAACATAAAATAGCATTTGTTTATTGCTACCAACATGATTTTTTTTTCTGCATTGATTTTTAGGGCTGAACAAATGGTTTTAAGTTTTTTTCCTAGCCTATAGCTAGAGCAGAATAAGATGCATTTCAAAAGCTTTCAAGTATCTTTAAAGTGATAGCTGAAGATTCTCTCAAGGCGTTAAAAAAAAGATAAAACCTTCTTTTAAAATGACTTTGCTCACGTTTCTTTAAAAATGGGAGGGGCCAAGAATCTTGGGTTTTATTGAATCAAGCAAAGCCTTGGTCCCGCAGTAACCTATTCAGGGGTGATATTGATCAATCGAGTAAAAGACATAAGAATCAAACTAAAACACACAATGACCTTCTTAACCTCAGTGGGTTCTTCATGAGCTTCCTGTAGGTAAGAACACAAATAGGAGTTTTCTTTAGAGATATTTGGTTTCAAGATACTTTGTTTATTCCTATTAAACATGCCTCAGGAATTCTCCAGCATGAGTCAAGTCCACAGTGCATTCAACTGTAATGGTTGTTTTTCCTGAGAATTCTTGAAGGTTTGGCAAGTTCAGAAAACCTATTGATTAGAAATCTAAATAGTTAACTATAATGTTTCCATGAAAAAAATATCAGACCTATTTTATGTGTATTTATTTTTACAAAGAATGTAACAGATACTTTTAAAATGCAATACTTAATAAGTAGAGTTTCAATTATAGGAGTATTCATGATTATATGGCATCTATCTGAAGGAGAAATTTGGCATCAGCAATATATGTAACTTTTCATAATTATTACTTTGTGTAACATTTATAAATCTGATGGTAAAATTCTAGCATCTCTTTTAATTTAGTCTCTTTTTGAATTATGTACCTGTTATCTGCTTGTCTTGCTTTCTTTGGACCTTGATATATACATGTATATTTTTTTCTTTTATCTTTCTTCATGTCCTCAGTTTCCTTATGTTCTGTTTTATATATTCATTTTTTTTTATTCTTATCTTTCCCTGTGCAGGATACGGAATCCTTTGGTGGAAAGGAGACGCATGCATTAAGAAAGAGAAATGAGATAATTTTGGGCATTATAAGACCGCTGTATAACTTAAATCCTGGCCACAGTGTCTATATCCCGGAGTCAACACTCATATGAATATGAGAAAACACAGAACAATATAGGAGAGAACGATTCAGCTTCGTATAATTTAAAAGAAAAAGAAAAAACTTCCCAGAATCCAGAGGTTTGTTGTGATTTAGGAACTGATTTTTCTGAGTCTCTTTACCTCTTAGCCAGTTTTAATGCTTGATCAAAAAAGGAAACCCAAATTAAATGAGCCCCAAAGTCTTCTTTTTGATGTGCGGTTAATGTTTTCCTCTCCCACTTCAATTACGCCATCTTCATTATGCTTCCTTCCTCACATCACAGTTGTTAAAATGAAAAGCCTCTCCTGGTGCCACAGCTCCATTATGCAGGCCTATACCTGTGCTGGCAGCATGCTGCTCTTCTCACCTCATATTGCCTTTTGCTGGGGGAGGAGATCCCTGCCGTGCATCTCAAACTGAAATGTAAAAGAAAATTAAGTTGCTGTTTGGAGTTTGAGTGAATTATGGAAAACAGGTCCTTTATTTTTTTCTTTCTTTTTTTTTTTTTTTTTTTTCTACCAGGCATGCTAGTATGACCTATTACCCACCTTCTACCCCATTCCCTACAGTGAAACTGTCAGTGTGGAAATCTTATCTAAACTTTTTATCAGTATATACCTAAGGCAAGGACACATGCACAAACTTGACCTTTCCTCCAGACTGTAGTTATGTGTTGAACATAATGGGTCAAAAAATGGTTGATCTGGCTATTTTGACCATCTTAATAATTGACTTGAGGCACTAAACAGTAAAGTCTAGTAACTCAGTAAAAATTAGTTTCTAATTCAGATAAACAAAAAGAAAAAAATAAATTATCTGGTAGTAAAGTGTGAGCAAAAAGTCAACATAAACTAAACACAAGTGAACTGCTTTCAACTAATGTGAATTCATTGTAGCAAAGCACATGATTTGATTGTTTCATATTTGTTTGGATTTTTTATTCTTATAGCTTCTAATATCGTTATCATTTTGCATAAGAATATCTAAATGCACACATGTACAGATTCAGTTGAAGTTTCAGGAGTTAAGCATTAAATATCTAAGTCAATTGGGAAGCTGAGATGCCTTTAATTGAATTGGCAAGGATAAGCTATACCAGCAGGAGCAAGGGTGGATGATTTGACTGCTGGTCTTTGGAAAGATTATCTTGATGGTGCTAGCTATAAGGGATACTGAAGAATCACCAAACAATTTGATGGCTGGTACTTTTGCTTAAAGTAATAGGTGGTATTACTTGCATTGTGAAGTAGGTAGAAGACTGCTATCTATATATTAGGATTTGAAAATCTCCTACCAAGGAACATACCTCTATAACACTTCCAAAATATCCCTGCCTGAGGCCAAGGCAATGATAACCTCTGTCAAGATAAAAGTATTGTTGGGGAGGAACAACCTGCAAAGCCCTTCTTCACCATGAATGTCTAACCTGATCTAGTGGTTGAAGCTCTGTCTTAGAACCATTAGTTCAAGACAAATTAAACTTCAATATCTTTAATAAGGAAACAGAAGTCCACAAAGTTAGGCAACTGATGCTGAGTTTTCTGACTATACCTGTAGAACATCAAAATTCTTGTTCAATAAACCACCAAAAGTTCTTTCAGGAATAAAAATGCAAGGGATTGGGACTAAGCAGAGAAAATTGACAAAATCAAAAATTATTCTGGGAGGTTGAAAAAGGTAAAGGGTAAATAAGGATGATGGAAGGAGACTTGGCTTGGGATAGTGAACACATAATACAATATGCAGATGAGGTATTATAGAATTGTAACTCTGAAACCTAGATACTTTTATTAACCAATGTCACCCCAATAAATTTAATTTAAAAATATATATGTAAATTAAAAAAATAAACAATTCAATCACTTTGTACAAAACACTCCATTAGAAAAAAGTGATTCTACCTTTTAAATCACAGTTATTCAAATTGTTTAGTCTCATCACCACATATATCAAAACAATTAAGATTTTTAAATGGCATGCTCAGTTTAAGATAGGCTGTAATAACTAATTTTACACTCATATATTTTTATTTTAGAACAATATTATTTAAGATGTGCTATAAATATAAAGGTCAATTTTAGTTTTATTTATAATATACTATTCACAAATATGTGACATCACAATTAAGTTAATTTTAAATTAATCATATATCAAGATGCATACTCTGAAAACTATATTAAAATGATATATTGTGGGGACTTTTGGCTAAGATGGAGGTATAGGTAGACACACTGTGCCTCCTCCCACAAACAAAAGAAGGACAACAACAAATTTAAAAACAAAAAAGAACCAGAACTGACAGAAAATTGAAATGTATGGAAGTCTGACAACCAAGGAGTTAAAGAAGAAACATTCATTCAGACCAGTAGGCAGGGCAGAGACAGATAGCCGGGCCGAGAGGGCTCCTGACAAGGCCATGGCTGGTGGACCGGGGTTTGTTGACTGGGCAGTCCCACATTCACGCGTGGATAAACTGGGAGGAAAAACTAGGGAGCGAGACAGATGGCAGCCCAGGGCTCCATTGTGGAGAAAATAAAGCCTCAAACCTCGACTGAAAACACCTGTGGAGATTGAGGCAGCAGTGGGAGGAACTCCCAGCCTCACAGGAGAGTTCATTGGAGAGATCCACAGGGTCCTAGAATGTACACAAGCCCACCCACCCGGGAATCAGCACAGAAGAGCCAGATTTGCTTGTGGATAGTGGGAGAAGTGACTGAAAGTCGGCAGAGGGCAGAGCAAGTGCCATTGTTTCCTCTCAGACCCCTCCCCCACATACAGTGTCACAACGCAGCAAAGTGGGTTGCTCCACCCGGGTGAACCTAAGGCTCTGACCCTTACTACATAATGGGTGTGACAAGACAAAAAAAAAAAATGGCCCAAATGAAAGAACAGATCAAAGCTCCAGAAAAAATACAACTAAGTAATGAAGAGATAGCCAACCTATCAGATGCAGAGTTCAAAACACTGGTAATCAGGATGCTCACAGAATTGGTTGAGTATGGACGCAAAATAGAGGGAAAAGTGAAGGCTGTGAAAAAAGAAATACAGGAAAATCTACAGGGAACCAACAGTGAAGGAAGGGAAACCGGGACTCAAATCAACAGTTTGGACCAGAAGGAGAAATAAACATTCAACCAGAACAGAATGAAGAAACAAGAATTCAAAAGATCGAGGAGAGGCTTAGGAATCTCTGGGACAACTTTAAACGTTCTAATATCTGAGTCATAGGGGTGCCAGAAGGAGAAGAAGAAGAGCAAGAAATTGAAAATTTATTTGAAAACATAATGAAGGAAAATTTCCCTGATCTGGCAAAGTAAATAGACTTCCAGGAAGTCCAGGAAGCTTGGAAAGTCCCAAAGAAGTTGAACCCAAGGAAGCACACCCCAAGGTACATCATAATTACATTACCCAAGATGTAAGATAAGGAGAGAATCTTAGAAGCAGCAAGAGAAAAGGAGACAGTTACCTACAAAGGAGTTCCCATAAGGCTATCAGCTGATTTCTCAAAAGAAACCTTACAGGCAAGAAGGGGCTGAAAGAAGTAGTCAAAGTCATGAAAGGCAAGGACCTACATCCAAGAATACTCTACCCAGCAAAGCTATTATTTAGAATGGAAGGGCAGAGAGAGTGCTTCCCAGATAAGGTCAAGTTAAAGGAGTTCATTATCACCAAGCCCTTATTATATGAAATGTTAAAGGGACTTAACTAAGAAAAAGAAGATCAAAAATATAAACAGTAAAATGACAACAAACTCACAACTATCAACAACTGAACTTAAAAAAAATAAAAAAATAAAAACAAAAATGAACTAAGCAAACTAGAACAGAACAGAATCACAGAAATGGAGATCACATGGAAGGTTATTAACAGGGGAGGGCAATGAGAAGAAAGGAGAAAAAGGTACAGGAAATAAGTAGCATAAATGGTAAGTAGAAAATAGGGGGAGGTTAAGAATAGTATAGGAAATATAGAAGCCAAAGAAGTTAGATGTATGACCCACGGACATGAACTAAAAGGTGTGGGGGGGGGGGTTGGAATGAGAGGGGGAGGGGGGGTGCAGGGTGGAGGGGAATAATGGGGGCTAATGGGACAACTGTAATAGCATAATCAACAAAATATATTAAAAAATAAAATTTGGCAAATACTACCAAATTGCTTAAAAATAAAATAAAATAAAATAAAATAAAATGATATATTGTGTCTCATTTGGATTTAGAACTGATTAGTAGAGTAAAATGTACACTAAAATTTAATTCTGTGTTATAGAATTATTTTTAAAAAAACATTCATGGTCTGATATTTAGAATTCCTGCATATTTCATTTTAAAACTACCTATTTATAAATAATTTAATATATTAATAAAAATAAAAGGAATCTATTTAAAATGGCTTTTAAAGATTTTATTTTTTATTTATTTTTAGAGAGAGGGGAAGGGAGAGAGAAAGAGAGGGAGAGAAACAGCAATGTATGGTTGCCTCTCACATGGCCCTCATGGGGACGTGGCCTGCAACCCAGGCATGTGCCCTGACTGGGAATCGAACTGGGACCGCTAGGTTCCCAGCCCGCACTCAATCCACTGTGCTATACCAGCCAGGGCTAAAATGGCTTTTAAAAAGCACTTGCAGCAGAGTAGATTTCCAGTCTTTATTTCTAACAGATGAAAAACCAAATTGGATATAGTAATTATTTTATTTTATTTAAAAATATTTTTAAGTGGAGGTAAAATGTATATTCAGTAATTGTAATTTTACAGATGACAAGTATACACTTCAGTGAGTTAATATAATTAATTAATGTGCTAAGTGTACTATTAATGGGTTAATGATAACATATACTCACCTAGCTACCACCCCAATGAAATAGGGAACATCTCCAGCACCCAGGGTATCTCATCATGCCCCTTCCAATCAATTCTCCATTTGCAAAGCAATGGTGATTTTGATTTCTAGTATCAAAAATTAGCCGTGCTTATTCTTAAACTTTATATAAATGGACTCATGTAGTATGTAATCTTGTCTTTGGCTAATTTCACTTGACATAAGGTTTTTTAATTCCAACTGTGTTGTTGTTCTTATCAGGCACCCATTATTTTTGCTGTTGTTGTTGTGTTCACCCCAATTGCAGGAATTCACCCCAGTTGTAGGAATTCACCGCAGTTTATCTATTTTCCTGATGAATATTTCTGTTGCTTCCAAATTGAAGTTGTTATGAATAAAGCAGCCATAAATCAGTCTTATACAAATCTATTTGAGGACAATGATTTCATTTCTCCTAGTAAATTCCTAGAAATGAAACTACTGGTTCATAGAGCAGGTGCACATGTAACTATGAGAAACTACACACACTTTTCCCAAGTGGCTGTATCATTTCATACTCCTACCAATAATGTATGAAAGCTTTATTGGTTCTACATCCCTGCCAACCTTTGGTGGTGTCAGTCTTTTATATTTTAGCCATTCCCGCTGATGTGAAATGGTATCTCATTCTAGTTTTATTAGCATTGTTTTACTGCAGTGCCAAAGATAGCTTCACATGTGTTAGAGAAATTTTTATCATACTAATATAAGTAGCAGATATGGAAGAGAACTTGTAACTTGGCAAATTGAGGTTAAGAGAAGTTTATCAAAATTACTTTGAAAGTAAAATGTTTAATTAGAAGTTAGTATTAATATGTTCATATAGTAACAAATAACCAATTTAAATTTTTGTTGTTGAAAAATGTTTGGAAGAATCATTTACTTGTTTATTTGGGTACAGTCACAGCCTCCAGGACTGTACCTAATCAATTATGTCTGAGTTGACATCTGACTCTGGAGATATCAAAGATTATAAGTTATTACCCCACTTGTACCAGAGGAATTAAGTCCTATTTAGGAAGACTTTGACTTTGCATGGAGGAGTTAAGAGATTTCAGTGAAAATTATAAAACTGTGTAAAAATAATAAAGTAGTAAGCACAGGACATAAAACTCTATCTGAATTCTTTACAGGGCTACAAGTAATTTCCCTTGCATAAACAAGTCATTATGGAAGGGTTCTAAAGTAATTTAGAGGGAAAGCTGGGAGACCATATGAAAACCCACATGGCAAGCAGGATCACTTTTTAAAAAAGTTTGTCAATCTAATGAGCACTTAATTAAAGTCAACAGAGTCTCTAAGTCTCCAAGTAATTTCCAAAAAGAGCTTTTGGGAAAGGGAACATTTTTCTCCATGTTTGTCCTCCTTTTCTCTTGTTCTCTATTTGTCTGATAACTGTGGAAAGCCTTTATAATATTATCTTTGGGGTTCTATTCTTATTAACTCTTTCTTCTCATAAATTCACCCAGTTTATGACCAATCAAATGTAATATTCTATGAAAATACCAATAATATAGTTTTATAAAAATAAAATTTTACCAATTATTTGTTTTTAAAAAAGCATTAATCAAAGTAAAAGTTTATCAGACTAAATTTGGAGTCTTCTGATGGCCTAATCAGATAGATTTTATATACATATATGGTTTATATTATATATAATCTCTATAATATACAGGCTATACATATTTACTTTGTCATCTCAGATATAGTTTTTATCTGCTTGTTTTTTTGTTAAAAATGACCAAGAGGAGGAAAAGGGAGAAGAGACACCCAGAAAGCAACAATAAGTTAGAGGATAGAATGGAAATAATAATTATTAATTAACTTGTAAAAATAATAAATTGCTAGGAAAATATATGGCCGTTTTAGACAGCTTGGGAAATATAAAAATGTCTAATCTCTAATAATCTCATAATACTTAGATAATGACTGTTCTTTTCTTTGGAAAATTCCTTCAGTTATTTTTCTGTGTGTAAGTCAGGGCTTTGCTTATGAGCCAAGAAATGATCCGTGTTACTCCTCTGCCTTTCAACTCATCCTCTTCCTCAACCTGTTGACATTGATTGGTTTAAAAGGGGAGTTGAGAAGTCTCCTAGGAAAATAATGAAAACATTTTCAATTTTTAAGTGTCAGTTGTATACCAGTATCTCTGATTAAATTGCACAAACCAAGATGAATGTATAAAAGAAATATGGGATTATTAGGAGAAAAATGTATCCTGAGATTGGGGAGGGAGGCAATAGGGTCTGAGGGATGGAGAAGAATGTTGTCAGCAAGATGTGGCTGTCACTAGAACAGCACAAAATCTCCACGTGAGGGACATTTGTGTGCTCAAAAAAAAAAAAAAAGAAAGATCAGCTGAGTGTTAAAAAAAAAGGTAGGTGTTCATTAATATTTTATAATACATACTGCTATTTTTATATTTTTCAGCTACTTGGTGGTAGGATCCAGATTTGCTCCTAAGAAGTCTGATTTCCAAAGTCTTGCTTTTCATTATCTGATTTTGCCCCCCCATAAAAGCAATAGGCAAGCTATTAAATATTGGTTGCAAGTATCTTCTCTCATAAAAATTTCAATTTTATTTTATATTTAATTAGGCAGCAGTTACAAAAATTCTTAATTTTAAAATATTTAAAATTTTTTGGTTCAGTTTCTTTTTCACTTAGGAAGAAGGACCACAAGACTACACATCGGGCAATTGCATTGAGTGCATATGATAAAATCTAAATGCTTTTAGATTTTAGATAAAGAGAGGTTCTCCAAGATCTGTAAAAAGGAAATGAACCATTTTATATTACCAGTGTATGCACATAAAATCCATACTAGAAACTGTGCTTTAAAGGGTTCTAGTGTAACTTTGTTTATACTGTTTGCTCTTACACAAGCTTATAAAAAGTTAAGCTTCACTCAGTGCATGTATATTAAGTTTTTATACATTCCCAAATTTAGTGGTCTTACTATACAAACATTAGTATTTAGAAATTCTTCCTAGATGATCTTGAGAGGAGAGCTCATGAAAATGAGTTTTTCCTATTGATGACAAAGACTTAGTCAAAGTCTCCTCCCTAAGATTGACTGCTTGATATCATGAACTCTGTCACCTCAAGTGCAGAAATATTAGCACATTTGAAGGTTTAGCTCCAATGATTAACTGCCTCTTTCTTCAGCACATGGGCATTTACGAGAACTAAGAAGGGTCAGATTGAGCCAGTGTGCTGTCTGCTGGCCCGCACATGTGCTCCCTTCACTGTCAGTACAAACATAAGGAACTGCAGGAAGACACTTTATGCTCCTACACATAATTTCTTCTTTAGGTTAAACTTAAAGGACTTAGAATAGAATCCTGCAAAACAATGCCTTCTAGATACCTCTATACCAAGTAATATTTTCAAACCCTAATTTCCAATGCTAAGAAAAACACACCAGCCCTGGTTGATATAGCTCAGTGGACTGAGTGCGGGCCTGCAAACCAGAAGATCACTGGTTCAATTCCAAGTCAGGGTACATGCCTAGGTTGTAGGCCAGGTCTCCAGTAGGGGACGCGTGAGAGGCAACCACACATTGATGTTTCTCTCCAGATCTTTCTCCTTCCCTTCCCTTCTCTCTAAAAATAAACACATAAATAAAATCTTAAAAAAAAAGAAAAACAAACTCAGAAAAGAATAAAGCTACTATCTGCATGTGCCTGTATCAAACACAATACAGGTATTTAGAAAGAAAACAAAATAAATCATTGGGAATTTTTTAGGAGCGTTTGGGCGATAGCCTCTGAGATATTAAAAAAAAATGTTATGACAAATAAAATCTACTATCTCTAACTTTTATACTTAGGTAGCTCATAAAATAAAATTGAAATTTATGGGCTCTTTTTTGCATATTCAGAAGCTGGCACATAAAAGTTTTTACTATAAGTTTAAATAAGATTGCTTTTATAATTGAAAGAATACTATACACTTAAGATAATGAACTATGAAGAAGTTTGACTAAAATTGAAATAAAAATTCTATATATTGATAAAATAAGTTTTAATTAATTTGTTAAACAAAGCACACTAAATGTGAAAGAAGTCTCATAAAACTTTTATGTTTTTAGCTTTATTCAATGTTTACTGAAAAAAGTTAATTGCTTTGGAAAATATTTCAGTTACATTTAAAATAATCAGTCAATTACTTATATTACTTGAGTAGTTTAAATTTGGGACATTCCAACTCTGGCCAAACAATCTGTTTTTATTGTCACTCTTTATTTTTAATAGAAATATGTGTAAGACAAGGAAAGAAAAAAACTTCAATTAATCTTAAAGGAATCTGCCTTGACCCAGTGTTTTGATTTTTCCATTGCTTAGCTCAAAAAGAGTATACCATTTGAGTAGTACTAGATTTTTATACCTCAAGGCAATATACCAACTTAAGATATAGGACACATGAGAGATGTGCATTTCTTCTGTAAAAATGCTTAAAAGGACTATTTTGAAGTTAGGGTTATTCTCACGCAAATCAATTTTCTGGAAGAAACTATCTAGAAATTGATTTCCTAAAACTATCCATACCTTTGTACCACTCAAAAATCTTCTCATAACCTAAAAGGCACTCTTACCTCTTCTTGAACTGCTGGAAGAGCTTTCTTCCTCGTTATCTGTCCTCTTATAATAGGAATAACTGCAGGCATCTGTTGGTGAGAGTAAGAGAGGAAACAAAGGACAAAGGGAGAAAAGGTACGTGGAATATGAGCATCTCGTTTGGGATGTTTTAGAACCCTTAGGAGGGCAGAGAACTTACCTGGAGTTCTATTGTGAGTTAAACATGGGAATCTAAAATTCATGAGTTCAGTTTTCAACAAAAAATAAACTCATTCATGTGTTTCTAACTGAAATGGATAAAAAAAATGTGGTTTATGTCTTTGCTCTTTGAAACTCCATCCCAGTACCACATGTTCTGCTGGTACCTCTGCCCAGTGCAACCATCAAGGAAGTTTTCATGATGATGGTGCTCAGCAAAACATGTACCGTACAGGGTATTGCCAATATCTTGGAAAACAGAAGTCATCACTACCTTCTGAGCCTCTCATCCAGCTCCTGCACAGCAGTGCAAGTGTGTGTGTGTACAGACACCTATACATATGTTCAAATGAGCATCATTGAATATCTGCATTGGAGGTTAACAGACATCCCCTAGAAATCTAGACAATTCATCCCGACTCATCTGACCCCTTTCAGGCTCTGGTGGAAAATGGGAAAATTCAAGCGCCTTTCCTTTTCTCATATCCATCAGAGGCTTCTTTTGGGGCCAGTAAGCTGTCAGTTTAAACACATTATCCTTCATTCAGCTGTCAACTCTGATGCTCGTGATCTATTTCACAGTTCTATAATCTCTTGCCACACAATATCATCCTGTTCTTCATCTGAAACCTTTTCTTCATATTCTCAGCTCATCCTTTAAGAACCGACAAGTTCTACTGCACCCTCAGCTTCTCCAAGCTTCTCACTCTTTTCTCTGAAACCTGGTTTCCCCTAAAAACAGTTTCTGCTTCTATTGAATGGAGAGACCTCATTCTTCTCCATCCTATGTATTTCACGTGGTGTTGTTCTCTTTCTTGACACTACCTTCAGGGTACACACAAAATAGGTTAAAGAGGTGCCTAACTAAGGTCATCTGTGCAGAGTACCGATGATCACGGTCTAATTTTTGATGCCTTTGCTCCTTTCATGACTCCCTTATATTTGCCTTTCTTTGCTGGGGTAGGTTAAAGATGGTGGCACATTTCTTTGACATTTGTCCCAGCAGAGGACTCCAAATCTTTTTCATTTGAATCACGGCAGGCTCTGTGACTGCTTGACATAAAGAATAAGGCAAAAATGATATGCTTGCTTTTAGGCCCAGGCCTCAAGAGACTGTCTGCTTTCACTTCTTGTCTCTTGAAATAGCTGCTCTTGGCACCTAGTGGCATGACGTGAGGAAACCCAAAGTGGCCCCTGGAAGAGGCCAATGTGAAGAGAACCATAGCCATGAGTTGTCAGCCCTAGAAGCTCCCAAGCAAAAGCCAGCACTGATTTCCCAGCAAAAACTTGTAAAAGAGGCATCTTGCAGATAGATCCTTTAGCCCCAGTCAAAGCCACCCAGATAGTGACCTTGAAACAGTAATGAAATCTTCCACATGGCTCCATGTCACCTGTTTTGTTACACAGAAATCAATAAAACCAGGGCACAGGCTTATGCACCTAGCTTAAAGTGTTGTATTTCATTACCTCAATTCTTGCTAATATTCTCAACTTCTTTTTCTGACCGCTCCAGACAAAATGTACACCACGGACCAACTCATCTGTCTGCCTATACCCTGTCTCCCTCAGGTTGTTGATCACAGCTGTAATCCCACGGTTTCCCATCTCAGCTGGTCTTGTGTCGTGCACAGAAAAGCAACATTTCTGTCTCTACTCTCTCTTATTTTCCACAAGTGCTTTAGCCTATTCCCTTTTTTTTCACACCTTTGGCTGAGAAACCTAATTCTCTCTGAGGATGAACCCAACCCCCATTTGACAGCAATTCATATAGAAGTCACCAGATGAAAACCCTAACACCTTGCCAGTTATTCGGTTGCTTTCCTTCTTCCATGTCCTTCATCTTACATTTCTTCTGCTTGACTGTGTTCTTCCAAGAAGCATTCGACTACAGTTAAATGTTTCCCGCATTAGAAAATAGAATGCTTTGATTCCATATTATTCTGCAGCTTTGAGTCTCAGCGCTCCTGAAGATCTAAGCTTCTTGAAAACATTGTTAGATGCACTGTTTCTACATCTTACTTTCCCATTAACTCCACAACCACTCTGGTATAGCTTTTTGTCCTCCCCACTACTAAAAGTAATTTTTCTGGGGCAATTACATATCCTCCTAAGAAAATATCTACTGAGTATCTTTTACCCATTATTTAACTTACTTTCTCTACAACCCTGGGTTTTGTTTACCACTGCGCTTTCCTGAAATGTTCTGTTCCTTTGGCAACTGCTCCTTCTTCTCCAAAGTTAATTCTTACCTCTCTGACTGCTCCTTTCACGTCTGCTTTGCTCCCTCTTCTTCCTCTTCTTGCTCCTAAAACTTGCTTTCACTCCCAGTGACAAGAGGACCTATGCCACATTTTATATTCTCCCTGGGTGAGAATATGGAATGTGAGCTCATGATCTCATCTAAATACCTTAGAGTTTTGCATTGCCACACTTTGATGAGAGTGTGGGATCAGGGCCCCTTTCCTTAATCTGTCTCTCAGATTCCTAAAACTTTGAATACAGAATCAGCTCCAGGAGAAAAATAATTTTCTTATTTACTTTTTTAAAAAAATGTCATCAAATAAGTTGTTTTCTTTGATATTCAATGTAGATTTAAAATTTTATCTTGTTGGTGAATATTTTAACATTTAAATGAACTGTTCATGCATTCTTATTCTTTGAAATAAATATCTCTGAGGTTAGAGTTGCGGCAGTAGCTACTTCTTGGTGACTGAAATAAATGAAAACTGAAACATTTGTTCAATCCTGTTGGTTTTCTTAATCACTGAACCTCAACACAATTTGTCCATTAGAATTTAAACCTCTGTTGGACTAGGACTTTGTTTTATTTATTTTTGTAACTGTGGCACTTGTCATAGTATCCAGCAAAAAGGAGGTTCTTAATACATGATAGGTGTGTGCATAGTTTTAAAGATGCTTAATTTATCGTGAAAACAGCAAGTAAAAGATAAAAAATACATATGTCATTTTACAATCTGTTTATATAATTCAGATCTACTTTTCTGAAATACTGTGTGTTTGGACATCAATCAACTTTCTCTCCTAAAAAAAAAGAGGAAAGAAAGATAGCACTAGGATTTAAATATAGATACCTTCCTGTTTGCAAACATTCTATACATAAAACTTTTATTTCCTATAGAAGAAATATCATCAGAAGCATAAACTCAAGGTTGCCCAGTCTGCATTTTATTACTGTAAGGAAGATGTCCATTCACACAACTGCCAATTGCCTTATTTTTGATAAAGAATCTGTAATTATTTTTAATGTGAATATGAATCCCTTTTGTTGAAAGAAAACACTTAACCTTAGTTATATTAGAAAGGAAAAACAACATAAAAACTGGCTATATACATATTTAAAATCATATACATAAAATACTAATTAAGATAAAACATTATATTATAATCTCTGTAATAAACACAAATAATACTGTCAGAAATGTGAGCACCTTTAGAAAATTATGACATAAATCATATAAGCTTACAAAAATTAAATTAAGAAAAATGATGTGGATTTTGGTTAACAGCCTAACTAATTTTTGACACCAGTTATGATTTCTTCTGACTATATAAAATAAAGTCTTCATCTTTTAATAAAGTAGATTTTTTTTAAAACAAGTTCTATACTTTGGAGTCCCCCAAACAATCAATATGTGGAAGGATTTATTTAAAAACTGTCAACCAGCAGAAGAAACTAGAGAATACAAACAAAATTGCACTGGCTTTTCTTTAAGTAAAATTCTGAGATAAAAAGAGACATAAGGCATTTTTGACAGCCTCTTGAAGATTTAAAAATGAAAAATTTAGTTAGCACTGTAGTACTTCCACTGTGTCGATGCTGTGAGATATTGCCCAGGTTCCCCTTCGGGACTGAGACATTTATTCCTCCAGCTACAAAGTGTTGGTGGCAGACAGTTCTCAGCTGAGTCCATCTTCTGGAATGTCTTTTGCGATGACTGCATCAAATGAGCCTCTTCCCTGTTCCCAGCCCCATATCCTTCACCCTCCGCTCATGTAGGGATGACTTATAGAATATTCCCAATGACCACACTTATACAAATCTTAGACTCAGAATCTGTGTTCTAGGGAACCCAACCCCAAGCAGACATTCAGACTGAAAAACAAACATACTACTTAGGCTGTGTGTTTACAAGGACAATACATTAATTGAAAGTCACAAATCTGTCTTAACCTTCTTTGTCTAAAACACCTTGGAAAACACCCAGCCATCTGGAGATGGATTTAGTTCACTGATTTGACCAGGTGTTTTTTTCATAGGTGAAACATTGAAGATATTCAAGTACATACACACAATCTGTCTCATGCTTCTAATTGTCCATCTTACCATTGTCCTTATTTCCCTTTCTTACTTTATATTTGGCATTTATTCATTTTGCTACAAACAAATGTATTCAAATTTTACATAAATTAAAATAAAAATAACTAAATTATGTGTCAACTGATTTTTTTTTTTAGATTACAGATATGTAATCAGCCCTTGCACGACACCCTGGAGCAACCACTTCCCAAACTTACTTAGGTCGTAAGAAACTAGGACACTTATTAAAATAATACAAAAATTCTGCTGCAGTCATTCAGGGGTGGGGCTTGAGAGAGTTTTAACAAATTCCTGGGTGAATATAATAATCAGGTAAAACAATAATCTGGGGAGGAACCAATGACTTAAAGTTTTAACAATACATTTGTAACTTTCATGTGCATACAAATCAATGCGTATCTGGTTAAAATGCAGATTTTGACTACTTAGTTTTGGGCTAGAGTCTGAAATTCTCCATTTCAAGCAAGCCCCAGGGTGATACTGATTATCTATGGAACACTGGGTAGTAAGTGTAGCCCACTTAGCACGCCTGGAAGCAGGAGCATTTCACATGTGTATCTTAGGTCTGTTGGAAAATGGGTCCTTTGAGGATTCAGTACCTTACATGCGAGCTGATGCACTTTCCCCATTCTCTTTACTTTCTTTCAATTGATAGCTGCAGAAAGAACAGAAAGGTAATCTCTTTTAGTTCACATACGTTAGAGATGTCTGTGACTCTCACTCCTTAACCAAAGCTTCCCGACTCAAACTCTCAGAATCAATTGACCTCAAGTATTCTCAAACCGATTATCTGCTTTTCATGTCCTCAGTTAGCTTGATGAAGGGATTTTTAAGGGGCGTGGGAAGCACTCTCTAGAAACAGGTTTATGTGACATTGTATCTGGTTGGCATACAATGTAAAAATAGTCAATAGAATGGTTTGTGTTTCAGTTTAGAGGAAAAATGACTTTTATGACAAGTATTTAAATTGGTAGCTCAATGATGACAATTCATTTAACACACCCATGTTCTCTTCCAGTTCTGCTTTATTGTCTGTTGTTTCTAAGTAGGGTGGCCTCAAGGGTAGAACAGCTGTGCTTTAGACAACTATGCCCCTTATGCAGAAAATGGATTTGTATACATCCATGTCTCTGTGTGTGTGTATATGTACATGTACATATGTATATGTATGTTATATATATATATAACTTTTTTATTTTTACTTTCCCTGATTATATTATTGTACTGTCACTACTTCAATGACTCTACTCTTGGGTCTGTCTGGAGATAAAACTACCACAGTATAATTAAATTAAATTTAATTAGATAACAACTACAGAGTCAGATAACTTTAGTCAATGTCTCCCTAGAATAGAGAAGGTTTTGTCATAGAAACATAAGTCATCCTAGAACTTTCTTGTACTTGGTTTGGATTCTGATTTGAATTGAATGATTATATATATATATATATATATATATATATATATATATATATATAATGAAGATTGCTGATTATTGACCTTTTTCTCTAATTTCAATCCAATGATTAATATTCTTGTTAAACATTATCCTTGTGGTTCTTTTTCTTTTTTGACACATTTGGAAAATGAGTTTCCTAAAAAGACATTCTTGATTATTAAGCTTTTTCATGTGTTATGTCACTGGGTTTCTTTTTTATTTTCATTAGTTTGTAAGAAGTATAAAATATTTTCAAAGTCCAGATGAGTTGGTTTATTCATTTTCACAGTTTGGAGTTTTTCTTTTTGTGTGAGAACTAAATTAACGCCCTTTATTGGAGGCTATTGTTAACTACTTCAAGTTTCCTGTGAATCTTGGATGACTGAATTATGGAAAGGTAATTTAGAGTCTAAATCAGAACTAGTCACTGATCTACTTGAAGCAAAGTTATGGATTAATACTAAAGATAATTCTCAAATGTTATTTCCATGAACACTGCTTCCTCTTTTTTTGAATCTCAGAAGTTCTAGGTAAAATAGGAACACATTTTGTCTTCCATGGCTTCTAAATCCTTTTAAGTAAATTTGACTTGCTACCTATGCTTTCTTCTACTCATTGCTTCTCAAACTTTAATATGCTTCTGAATCCCCTGGAGAGCTTGTTATAAAAGAGCTTGTTGGAACTAACTCCAGAGTTTCTAATTTACTAGGTCTGTGGTGGGCCCAAAGAATTTATATTTCTAACAGATTCCCATTGATGTTGATGCTGATATTGATGCTACTGGTCCAGTGAGCCCATTTTGAGAACCACTGTGCCTCATTGTTTTCAAATTTCTCCTCCATAGCCTCTGGGTCTTCTCTTCCCACAGCAAATGCTATCTGACTATTTAAAAAACATTTTTAAACATTTTTTAAAGATTTATTTATTTATTTTTAGAGACAGGGGAAGGGAAGGAGAAAGAGAGAGAGAGAGAGACATCAATGTATGGTTGCCTCTCACACGCCCCCTATTAGGGACCTGGCCTGCAACCAAGGCATGTGCCCTGACTGGGAATTGAACCAGCAACCCTTTAGTTCACAGGCCCATGCTCAGTCCAATGAGCTACACCAGCCAGTGCTAACTATTTAAAATTTAAAAAATAAACAAACTACCTATACGTGTAACAATATTAACAAGCCTCAAAAATGGTAAATTGAGTTAAAAAATACAAAAATGTATGGACTGTATGAGTCGATTTATATCTATAGTTCAAAAACAGACAAAAGTAAACCATGAAAATCTAAATAGAATAGTTGTTGCCCCTGAAGATGTGGAAAGAGTACTTGAAAGAGAACATGAGGGAATGTCCTGAGATGATGCAAATGTTCTATATCTTGGTTTGGGTAGTAGTAACCTGAGTGGGTATTTGTTAAAACTCAGCCAAGTATACAACAAAAATCTGTAACATTTTGTGCATATAAATTATACCTCAATGAATAAAATAAAACTATGATTGCCAAAAATAAAAATGGTTCTTTATGGAAATAAAATCTGTTAAGCCATCTTAGACTAAAATTAAGACGATGGACTTGCTGCAGGTCTCCTCTCAATGTCACTTATATTGTCAATGTCACTAAAAGCCTAAGGCAAAAAATCTTTTTAATAGTGGGTTATTAGGTATTTGCTAGACCACGGGGACACACTATTATGACGGGAGCAGGCAAGACTCCTGAGACCACTCTCAGCACCAGTTCTCCATTTGCCGATTGGGTTATCTACACATGTTGGATTCGTATTTATTCTTTATTTTCTCAGGATCTGTAAGCATCCTTATAGATTATTTCCTTACCCTCTTAGATAACGTTGCACTCTGTGCAACCCAACAAAGCCTTTATCATGCTATCACATTTTATAGCATCTTTCCACTCTGAAACAGCCTCATTTATTTGTTTCCTTGGGGATTTTTTATTTTATTCAATCATAATATAAACTCTCTAAGAACACATAATATGGCTGTCTTGTTTGCAGTATATTGCCAGCACCTAAAACAGTACTATAAACATATTAAGAAATCAATAAATATTTATGGAATGCATAAAATAATGGATGAGTCTGATTCTCAGCACTTTGTAGAGTAAACCAAATATTCTGGCTAATTCCATATTTGTCTCAACTTTATTGGGTTACTAAGACCAAAGATAAATAATGTCAGACCACATCAGAGATGCTAGACACGCTCAGTGAGGGAGACACACCGCGCATTCCAGTACAACCCCGTATCTTCTGATTTGCCAATAAGCCGATCTCCTATCCAACAGTGTGACTGTTTACCCAAGGACCATAGAACAATGTCAGGCACTTTCTTATGGAGGTTAATATAAACAGAAAGGAAAATATCAGGACCCTAATATAGTTCTTAATTTGGCCATTTATTCCAGGACCCTGAACTGTGAGTGGCGACAGAGAAACACAGGGTGGTGACTGAGCAATGATAACATGGGAAGACATTTCTTAACATTCTCTTTGGTTATTTTTTGACACTCCCATACATACTAAAATGTTAAAATTTAGGGCTTATTTTTCAGTCTAAATTTATATAAAGTAAATGGCATATACGTGTTAAAAGGAATCCTACCTTCTGGAAATGTTCAATGGTTACCTACACATGCTTACCTTGGAAACTTGAAAAACACACTCACGACTTACCAGGTATGCAGTGGGCTCAAAATGGCACAAAGACACCTCTTGGCCAGCCGTAGATAGTGATTGAAAGTAAACAGCCTCCTCAAGATAAGGGCGTCTTAAATTTCCTGTGCTAGAACTGCTATCAGAATGACACGTGGCAGTGCAAATTACATTGCCAATGTGGGTCTCAAAGCAAAAAATCTGGTTCTAGATTTTGCCACTAACATCTTCTATGTGTCCTTGGACATAAATGACACTTAAGATAGCAATAATTATCTCTGACCCATTGATCACATAAAGCTATTGTGTTCATTAATAGATGCAAAATACTTAACAAATCAAAATATATTATTTGAATGTGAAGCATAATTTCTATGTTTTGTTCACATTAAAAGGGCATTTTTATATGAGTAATGGTGGTTATAGTATTATAAACACAAAAGAAATATAAGGAGTATTACAAGTGTAAGTTAAAAGTGAAGCACTTTCGTTAAAACCCTGGATGTATAATATTTTCAATATATAGAATGGAATTACTTTCAAATAGTCTAATCATAAAATTTGTGGAAAGTCCTTAAGAAATATCTAATAATCTATCATACAAATAAGAAAAATTAAGCCCAGAAAAATCAAGTGACATCTTCTAGATAACACAGCTATTTATTTACCAAATTAAGACTAGAATTCTAAGATCTCGTTACTGTCAATTCAAGGAGTAAAAGTGACCCAGATAGTAAAGATTCGTCTACTTATTTGACATTCTTAAGGACTGGTCTTGTAAATATTAAGTTCCAGGCCATGGCTAGTCCAGCATATTATTCTTCTAGAGTAATTTACCAAGAACTAGGGATTTAAGAAAATCAATGAAAAATATAAAAATACCTAGTAGAAAGTAGGTTGTGCAGCCATTCTTTATAAGTGAAAATTATTTATTTATAACATAATCTTTAGGTTCTTGCAATTTTTTAAAAGGCAACAAATACTTACACTATCAATTAAACAAAAAACATTGTTGTTTTCAAAAAGAGAAAATTCATTTGAGGAATCCATTTACTAAAGTTGAGCCTTTTGAAAAATGTCACCTGTCATCACTATGGGCCATTTGGCTCACCTGCTAATTCCCAAGAATGTGCACGTAGCTAAAGGTCTCTGCCCGAGGCAGTCCCTTGTATTGCTGGAGCCAGATCAGTACAATAGATTGGAAATATATAAATGTTTTGTCACCTTTCTAGTACTAGAGAGCTCAAATTGCTGAACGTTTTATTCCTTCTCATAGCTGAGAAACGTGTGTTCCTTATTATAAAAGGTTTAGGGATAGCATACTGTGTAATAGCTCAGATGAGTGAAAACAAATTTAAATATAAGTCATGCACCAGTTTATACTTTGCATGTTGTAAATACTCTTAGAAACAGTATGGGGCCTTATTAAGTTTGAACCTCGGGTCTTTCAACTTCCCTGAGAAAAGAGAACAAATGGTAAGTGCATGAGAAAATAAGTAACTAACCTCTGTGATTTCCCACTTCAGCTCAAGCCCAGATATTTTTGTCAGTTGTTAATTACAGTCATATTTCTCTAAAGCCTTTTCTTTTTTTAAGGAGAAACAAATAGACACATTTCAAGGAGAAAGGCTGAGCCATGCAGTATAGGTTCACATTTTTTTTCTGTGTGTAGAGGCACTATTGGGAGGAAGGCAATTGGCAGTGCTGCCTGCTAGAGAGACAGACCTGGGGGTTTAGCGGGAGTAGGTGAGAGTGGAAATGAGAGTGGGACAAGTAAGAGGCAGGGAATGAGAGTGGGACAAGTAGATTCAAGTTCAAAGGAGAAAATGGCAAGAACTCTGGCTTAAAAGTGGAGGAAGACTCAGTGGAAAGAGGAGAAGAAACTTCTGTTCATTCAGCCAAGAAAATCTCTTCTTTCAAATACATACTTGTGTACGATAGTGTAACAGCACGGTCAGACCAGATCGCTGGGGAGCAAGGAAGGGATCCCCAAATTAACGGATGAACCTGCACTTCCCCAGAAGGACCCCCGAGGGGAGGGATAGCTGAGAAGTGCCAAGGGCTGTGGGTTAAAACAGCTACCTTCCAGAGCCCTGTGCCTTCCTGGAGAGGGGAGGGGCTGCGGAAGGAGCAAGAGTAAACAGTCAGCATGTGTGGCCCCAGCAGCCAAGCAGCTTGTGACCCAGCCAGAGAAAGCTTGAATTGAGGCCTTAGGGGGGCCCAAAATGTCAAACACAGGTATGGTGGAGGTGAGCAAGGTGCAGCAAAGTATGCTACATCTCATCCCAGGCCCAAACCCAGTGCTCCTATGCATGACTGGAGACTTTGGCCCCTTGTGGAACATGGTGGCCAGAGGAGAGACCAAGACAAACTTGGCCCACATTGGCCCACATTGGTTAAAAGTCTAGACGTTGGGGCTCTGGCTTTAAAAAGAGGACACTGCCGAAGCTCGTTCCCTTGGTCCTTCGTCTTTCTCCTTGCTCCAGTTGGGGCGGGGTGAGGGAGCACTTGTGGCAGATGCTGGGCCCACTGGAGGCCTAGAACTGGCATGGTCAGAAGCCAGCTTGCAGAGGAACAGTCCTGCATTGAGATGTGTGCTTCACCAGGCACCAGCCCTTGGATGCTGCAACACTGTGCCACACAGCATAAGGGTCCTGGGTGGCTTCATTTCCTCACCCTGAAAGCAGCACATGGAGGCATGGCCTGGGATGAGCACTGGCCCCAGGGGCTCAGGCAGCCTTGGGCACTGGGGCCCCAAAGATGGAGTTTCCCCTGCACGAACATCTGGAGTGATCTGGGAGCACACCGCACCCTGGTCCTGGGAGACAGAGAGAGCTGTCGTGAGGCAATGGCAATGCTGGAATCCACAAGTGTGCACCCCAGAAAGAGAAAGCCTGAAAGCTACAGACATGGAGACCCATTCACGTAAAAATCCAAAAGGACAAATAAGGAATGATGGGGAACTTCTGGGTATGGGTTTGGATTTGGATTTATATTTTTCTGGGAACAAGAGAAATTCTGGGCTTTGCGGAAGGGGAGGGCTTGGAGCAGGGATGCGCCCAGCCCCCTCAAATTGGGTACTCTGTTAATAAAAACCTCTTTCCTCCCCACAAATCTTCATTTTATTCTTATACAAGGTGGCAGGTGGCAGGACCCCAGGCTGCCCAGTTACAATAGTGTATTGATTCCCAATGTTTCTAACATTGCCGATAATTATGGTGTACGTTACATGTGTAGCAGAGTTCTGGTTAAAGGGCAAGAAGAAAAAGAAACATTTTCCCTTACATGAGGAGCAATTAAGGCATAGAGAAGTAAATGAACTGATTTCAGGTCATATAATTAGTTTCTAATAAAAGTTGAATTTTAGCCAATGTCCTATCCTTACATGCTACATCATTTCTTGAATTTTTACTTTGGATGTGATCATAGAGATCATTTAGTTTAGTCTTCCATCATCTACACCACCTTCCCTTGGAGGTTAAAATTCTAAGTTATCACTGCATCCACCCACCTCAGCTTTATTCTGATAATTCCTTTCAGGATGAGTGGTAGTTCCTGTAAAGAATAATAAACAGATGGTTTTGTTGAGCATGAAACCGGGCTTCTATGAAATGCCTTGAGATGTCAGTTACCATTTTGATTGCTCTCTTATTTTTCTATACAGACACTTGTTGACAGGAAATTCTGTGGCCAACATTCATTGCATTTAAGTAATCAAACAACCACAAACTGTCACTGTCACTTTCATTTCCTGTCATCATTCATTTTCTTTAGCTGCTTCCAGTTTATCATTGAAGCTGGATGATCCACGGGTCTATGTATCAGGAAGGGAAGACTAGGTGTCTGCAGGTGCTGGAAAAATGATGAGAGAGGGAGGCAGTAAATGCTTGCAACCTAGCTCCTGGCTTTCAGTCTATGTTATTCACCTGTGGTTTTAGAAAACATTTTTTTTTTTTTGTTTCTAGGATAAAATGGAAATCCTAGACTTATTGCTGCAGGATTTTCTTAATCCTCCCACAGTAGTTAAAGACTATCCGTAGCTTCACTTTGTTTGTTGTAGCTTATGCAGGAGTGATGCAAGACCGGCTTAACTGCCTCCATCGGCAGCTACAGGAGAAAGCTTTGTGATGGTAAGAACTGGATTTTGTTGTCCTTCACAAGGACCTTTCCCCCAGCTGTCTCTATATGAACGTATGTCTCTATAGCTTGGGAGACTATCAGGAAACAGGTGTTTT
Organism: Micronycteris hirsuta; assembly: GCA_004026765.1. Lineage (NCBI taxonomy): Eukaryota > Metazoa > Chordata > Mammalia > Chiroptera > Phyllostomidae > Micronycteris > Micronycteris hirsuta. The sequence continues at coordinate 134,132 of PVJI01000858.1, forward strand.
TCTATTAATAGCTAGGATGTATCAAAGGAATGAGAAGGTACAACATGATATGAAAATCAGGTGGGCCACGGTTGAATACTTTGTACACAATAACTAATCACTCTAAGCTTATATCTATTTATAATACAGTCTATAATTATAAGCCAGGTGGCTGTGGTTAGGAGGTTGTGGGGGTTTTTCAACAGGTTACATGACTCACCAGGACAGCTTTAGAGGAGACACGGCCACCCGGACAGTGGGTGGCGTGGCAAGGGTACCCATGTGCTCTGCCCTGGCCTCTTTCTGAGCTGTCTTCTCAATCTGGACCCATAACATTTGTTATCTAAAACCTCCTGCTCTGTTTGCAAATACAATGGCCAGAAAATTTTACACGAGATTCTATGAGCTTCAGTCCAGAAGTTTTGTGACGTTTTCCTGCTGAATCTTCTGTTAAATTGGTAGATTGGGGTTTACTGATGCAGTATTTTAAATCCAAGATCTTATCCTCCCAATGGATTCTGTAGCTACAGATTCTCTGTTTTTTCCATAATCCATAAGGAACAGTTTGAATATGGTATAATTTTATTAATGGAGTCATTAGTAATTTGTTAAATATTTATTGAGTATCTCGTATAGCTAGTGACTTGTTAGGGTTAGTGAGAAATATAAAGACGACTGGGAGATGGTCCCTAGACTGAGGGAGCTCTCTTTTTAACTGGGGAGATAGGATACAATAACAAATATTTAAAAGATATGTATATAACATGCCCTATCCCTGGCATGGACAATATTTGCTAAAGCCAGTAAAACAGAGGAGAGTCTCTTTGCATTACTATTTAAAGCTTCGTTAAGAGGATGGGACTACAAACATGGAGAGGAATTAGGTACAAGAAAACAAGGACAGTCGAGAACACTTGGGTGTAGTGATTGTTTTAGTTTTCTATTGCTACATGACAAATCACAAACTTAGCCACTTAAAACAACACCTATTTATTATCTCTCTGTCTGTAGGTTGTGTGTCCAGCATGGATCTCTGCTCCACGTCTCCCAGGCCACAGAAAATGTATACTATCCAGAAGGCATCAATATTTGTAGCTCAGGGTGCTCTTCCAAACTCACTCTGATGGTCGGCAGAATTCAGTTCCTTCCAGCTATTTAATTGGGGTCTCCGTGATTTTCTGCCAGCTGTTCTCTAAGGGCCACGGTCATCTCCCGGAGGCCTCTCTGAGGTCCTGGCCGCGAGGCTGTCTCCATACATTCTCTCATAACAGGCAGCTTGCTTCTCCAAGGCCAGCAGGAGAATGCCTGCACTTCAAATCTTCCTCTTCGGGAAGGGCTTAGTCTGTCTTTCAAGGGCTCACCTGACTAAACTAGGTCCATCCAGGTTAATCTCCGCTTTAATTAACTCAAATGCAGCAGATTAGCCAAACTGATGGGTACTGGGAGTGAAATCCAATCTTATTCGCAAGCCCTGTCCACACTCAGCAGGTCTGTTTTAGTGCTCCACCTAGCCCAGCAATCGCAATCCTGTGGCAAGAGATGGTTTTACGTGATGTGTTTGAAACACAGTTAGTAACTGTACAAATCAATTGTGACATAATTTTAGAATTGTAAATCTGTTAGAAAACAAAAACAAAGACAACATTAGGGACAATAAATGCCTCAGGTGCTTAAGCCATGTTGATGGGTTTTACTTGGTGCGGCAATTTAGATGAGGGAGTGAGAGGCCCACCCCCACCGTCAGTGGGCTTCATAAACTTGAGACATGTCAACTCTGACTATTTAAAGTCACTGATAATAATTTAGAGCAGCATTGGTAAATTATTTCCTTTATTTGGAAGCCTTGCTTATGTCATAAGTATAGTTTATATTAAAAATTACACAAGCTATAATTTTAGTAAATATTTTAATGGACTCGTTGGACTGAGCATTCATTGACCTTGGTAAAGGCAAATTCAGTTTTCCTGAAGCTTTTGTTTTTTCTCTCAAATATGTGTGACGGAAACTTATATCTTTAAATGGTTCACTTTTTGCATTGTAAAGCTTGCTTTTGTGCCTTTTTTGCTCTTAAATCTCTCAAGTTACAGGTCCCTCATGGGAGGTGACAGGACACGGTAAAAGATCTAGATGGATCGGTAGTAAATTTGTGGGTATTTTTCTTTTTAATAAAGTCTTTGTAGGGCTTGTAAATGCCTTAGGCAACTTTTTCTTCTTCCTCACCCCTGTCATAAGGCCAGGTTATGAACAAAAAGGAACAAATATTCCTTACAAGATTAATTCATGTGTGAATCAAACAGAGTATTTCAAGTAGCCTTTTTGTGGGGAAAAATACAAAAACACTTTTTTTTTGTTTTTAGGTATCTTATATTAAAGAAAATCAAGACTCTTAATATACTCTCTTGAGGTTTATAAACTTCAGAATGTTATGAAGCATGGGAAAATCTGACACAGAATCTGGAGCAAAGTTCATTGATGATGCCCAGGGACTTGATCATTTGGCACTATCTTATGATAGTCTGAGAAGGCAGTGTACCAATTCAAAAATAAAAGTGCATGCTAATATTGGTATTATGATATCTTTTCCAAAAGTATCTCTTTGCAGAGCTAGCAGCGTCTTCAGATTCCCTCTCTTTGGAAGAAGTTATGTAATTATTTTCCAAGGTCACAGGCACATGGGTGTATTAGTTTGCCCCTTACTCCAAGTACTAACCTACAGCAACGGGTGTACATCTGGCAAGTATAAAGAGATAGCTCTTACATATTCTCTTGATCACTTTGATGTTTGAAATATAGAACTTTGATTTAAGATCTCCTAAGCAGCCTTCTTTAAGTTCTAATTCAGCACAGTCTAATACTAATCACTGACAATATAAGATAAATAGGTAAAATTAAAAGTATGCATTTTTGTCAGTTTTCTGTATCATTCATATTTTACTCATTGTGTATCTTATGTTAACACTGATGTTTTACTGAGGAACGAAGAGTTAAATATTGCTGTAAGTCAATGCAATAACCCAATCATACAAAATATACTTAACAGCCTTGGCCTCCACGCACCTATCTATGATCATTGTAATAACTCAATTTCAGTGGTAATTTCCCTGGAAGGAGCAAGTGACTATTAGGAGAACCAAAACTTTAGTACATTTATTGTTTGTTTAATGTGTTTTCTTTCACTAAACCAGAGGGAGCAAATTTGCATGCTCGTAGAGGCCAGGCAGGTCAGTCACATCAATGCGTGAGGTTGGCTGAGGGGACTCTGGCTGAAAAATGGGGCCTGTTCTGTCTAACGGGAAGGCTGTTCATCTCCAACCAACCTACCCATGCTGGAACGTGAGCGTATTTATAGCTGAGTCCCCAGTTTTTCAACAAAAGCCTGAAATCCAGATTTAAGAAAAAAAAAAAAAAGATATCACCTTACATGTAAATGTAGAAGTTGATTAATAATGATTAATAATTATCCATAGAGTTTGTGGTCAGAAAAACCATAACAAAAGGACCAGACTCACTCTCAGCTACCAGTTTGTAAAAATCACACAAGCTATGTACTCTATGAGAACTGAGGGAACTGAACTTTATCTCCAGTTCACCGTGTATCCATAGTGCCAATTGACTGACCTATGGTAGGCCCTCCATAATTATTAAATAAATGAATAGTTTTGGTAGCTGATTAAGTGAATTCCATTTCTCCTATCTGACACAGGATTCAAAAATCAGACCAATGCAATGGAGCAATATAGAACCAGAGACTTGGAAATAAAGATCAAACTGACAGTGACCAGAGGGGAGGACGTGGGGGAAACCAGGGAAAGAAGGGGAAGGGGCAAGAAAAGGAACATGAGTAGCAGACTCCTGGGCACAGACAATGGGGGGGATTGAAAGTGGGAGTAGGACGGTGGGGTAGGGGTGGGCAATGGGGAAAAGGCAGTACAACCGTAACAGAACAACAATAAAAGATAAAAATAAAAATAATAATAATATACAGGTAAGTTCAGTGCAGTTGTGGGCTTCCTAAAATGTGTGTCATATTTGCTTACATAAGGTAAAAAAAGGTGGCCTATGGTTAAAAAAATCTACCCCACAGTATTTCATTTCTCTCTCACAATATTTCAAATTACATAGGCCTGTATATAAAATATATAAACTAGAAAGCTTCATAGACATTCCTATATTTCAGGATTTCCTACAAAATAGACAGGTTCGACTTTATTGGGCTCACATTCTCATATAGCAACAGTTGCTGGATCTGGGAAGTGTCTTCTCCCTGGGACACAGGCTTGTCAGTGAGGTAGCGTACCTAAAACCACCTACTGTTCCTTCACACCAAGGCTGAGTGCCACTAGCCAGTTTTTGTGAAAAATGCGTGATCCTTTTTCTTATAATAAAGAAGTATTTCTCTGAGTTTGTGGCTCTGCCTAAAGTGAGATAAAGAGAAATGAAAACTTACGTTCACAGTAAAACCTGTGCACAAATGTTAACAGCAGCTTAATGTGGAAAGCCCAAACTAGAAACAACCTTGATGTCCTTCAATGAATGAATGGTTATACTACTCAGCAATGAAAAGAAATGAAGTGTTGATATATACAACGAGTGTGAATTTCAAATGATTTATGCAAAGTGAAAAAAGTCAATATATGTGACCACCAAACGACATGCATTTTTGAAATTACAGAATTATAGAGATAGGAAACAGATCGGTGGTTGTCAGATTAAGGGATGAGAAGGGAAGGTAGGGGCACAGGGCCAAGGTGGGTGTGATTGTAAAAAGGCAGCATCAGGGATCCTGTGGTGACAGGACAATTTCGGTTCGTGACCTGACTGTGGTGCGGACACACAAACCTGCAATTGCCGAGAACTAAGCACACAAACACACCAACACACACAGAAGTACCTGTGAACTAGGGAACTGTAAATAAGAATGATAGATTGCTTCAATGTCGATTTCCTTGCTGTGATATTACATTATAGTTTTGCAAGATGTTACCTTTGGGAAGCTGAGTAAAATGTGTGCGGGATTATTTCACACATCTGCATGTGGATCAACAAACATCTCAAAAAAAGTTAAATTTTAAAAAATGTGAAACAGAAACAGCCTGTGGAAGCTTACACGAATAGCCTATTAATGTGCCTGGTTTAGCCACTGGTATCACTTCCCTGATCCTTACAGGACTTCGAGGGTGAGCTAACACACCACGGCTGCAGCCCAGGACGGACGCTTTCAAAGGGAGTGTTGTGGGTTTGAAGCTGGAAACAGAACAGAATCAAAGGAGGCACAAAACAGTGGTGAAATGGAACACACAACAAGGGGACCTTGAAATTTTTCCAGAGAAATGTCTTTGATATTTTCTAATGACAAAGAGTTAGCAAAGCCAGGGCACACAATAATATTGCTAACTGTTGTTATCTTATTCTGCAAGTGCATTTCTGGACATTCCCTGCTGTTTCTTCTCTTCCATGTGAACTGGCAGAATAACTTTCAGAGACAACTCTGGTTTGGCCTCACAAAACTTCATCATAATACAATGTATTCCTTAGGTATCCTACCATTTACTCAAAGGCAATTGCTATGTAGTTAGCAAATATAATAAGTAAGGAGGTTGTCCAAACAATGAAGGATGGGCATGGAGGAACGGTGAACATTGTCAAAGGGTTTATTTTGATTCACAGTTTTAAGTTGTCATGGCATTATGAATATGCCATATGTAAAAATTGATAAAGAAAACCCTTGTTGAAAATGGGGTTGTGAATCCATGAAGGGAGAGCCACCACTCACATATCATTCATTACAGCCAGCATGACCATCAGGAAAAAGAAAGGTACAATTACAAGGGAAGACATTTTTAAGCAACTACACACTAATCACTGCTTGCAGACACAGAAAAAACCACCACGAGCAAGCCAACCTCGAACTCTCGTCCTTTCCCAGTAATCTTTTGTTTGAAACAACCCTTTCCAGCTTCCTCCTGAAATGCAATAAATGCATAAAAGCTAACCTTCCCTGTGTCTCTTTGGACTTGCCTGTGCTTGCCAGTTTGCTTGTCCCTAACTGCAATTTCTCTGTTATTCCCAAATAAGCTCACTTTTGTGAGCTTGCCTTAGTTCACCTTTTTTAAATTAACACAAATAAAATGCTAATTTAAATTAAAACAAACAAAAACGCTGATTCTCTTCTAGAACTTGAACAAATGCAACATGAAAGCCTGGGCCCTGTGGCTGGGGCTGTCTTTGCAGGTAAAGCAGGAATGCGACTTGCTTTGCATGCCTCAGGTCTGCCTCCATGCGACAGCCAGGTGTAGGCTTCCAGAGGCTCAGCTTTGAAAAGGCTTGACTTCAGAGCTCTGGGTGAGGGGACAATTCTCTATTTGTTTACAGTCTTTAACTCTAATTACATAATTACATTGGAAGGGGGACTGACTTCTGAGCAAAAGCAACAAAGCAAGCAAGGTAAAATTATAACAGGTCAGTCCAGCTATTATCTCTTCAGCCCTCCAACGTGTGTGCCCCTGTGTGCACTTGCACGCGCTCACAAGCCAGCTCATGGCATTAACAGATAAAGGCAATCAGGGGTGCTGCATACAAAATGTTGCAAGGCTATCATTTTACCTTTAGTGCACTGTGACACCCTGATTATCTCGCTGAAATTGTAAGGTAAACGGGATGTTGTAGAAACAGAAGTCCTCCATGGCAGGTAATAGAGCAGACCTAATTAGCCTCAAGTACCTGTAATCCTAGGAGATGTACCTCAAGATAAAAGCTAGAGAAAGTCCCTCAGGTATGACTAATAGGTCCCCAGCCAGGTTGGCTCTGGATCAGGTGTAGTATGTCAGCTGGGCTGAATGCACCCTATTGATCCAGGAGAGGCTGCACTTTCTGCCACAAATTGAATTCAAACTGCTTACGGGGAGGCATCTGGCTCTGCCTGATTCATATTTCAAAATTATTTTTTTTCAATTCCAGTTTGGTGGTAGATTGTTTAGCCTTTTTAAAAAAGCTATCTTTTAAAATACATCCTCTTAAATCTTGTGTATGATTTTCTTTAAAACCAATTTGTAAATGCTGTGGACAAGTGTATTTTAGAAAAATGGAAAAGAGTTTATTTAAAGATTTTGGTCTCTGCCTGGTAGGTGATATTTTATAAGATAAAAATTTATTATTTATTTAAGGGGAACATGGATTTTTTTCTGTTTATTAACTAATTATAAGAACTTAAATAAGGAGAAATACAAAAAAATATACAGGATTTTAAGGTGCAGATAATCTAAAGTAGTTTTTTCCAAAGTTTAGCATGGAAGATTTTTATTCAGTAAAGTGTTGTGTCAGAGTCTCCACTCTTTACAGCTTCTCCATTCCCCCCCTACACACAGTCAGAGCCGCAAAAGCAGAATCCTCTGCGTGAAGCCGGGGTGGAGACCTGAGCCCTGTCCGTTCGGCCCCTTCTCTTTGAACGGTCTTTGAGGGGCTTGTAAAGATCCCTAAAAATTACTGGATGGGGCAGGGTTCAGTCATTAAGTAGGACCATGTTGAAATGATGTCAGAAGAATGAGAATCTAGGCAATTTTTGAAAACTATTGCTGAGTGAGATTGTATAATCTCTTGCTAACTGAATAAGTAACCAAAAATGTCAGAAAATTCTTCAAGTATTGTAGATTTTTTTTTTATTTTTAAAAACAGCTTTATTAAGATACCATTGACATATAGTATTGTAAATTTTTATTTTGATCTGACATTAGGGATCATCTCATTCATTCTACAAGCATTCATTGAGCATCCACTATATACCAGCAATGGTTCTAGGGACTGGAGAGGCATACTTGAACAACACAGACAGAACATACAGTACTTACAGAGATAAACAACATACAATTAGCAAAATATGTAAGTATAATTTTCAGTAATGTTGGAATATAAAAGTGCTAAAGAAAATAACAGAAGCAATATAAAAGTTATTAAACATCAAAATAGATAGGGATGATTTTAAGTGGAGTAACTAAGGTAAACCTATATTGGAAAATGATACTTGAACAGAGACACCAATGAAAGGAAGGAAATAGCCAAGTGTATCTTGGGGAAATAATACATATATAACACAGTAATTCACATATAATAAAACACTCAACTTGTATAGGTTATACTTCATGTTGATTTAGCTAAATACTCTGGATTATTATTCAATGAGAAAAGCCAAGGCTACCATTCTCAAACATAAAGAAAGACAATTAAATGTAAAAAATGTTGGAAAATTAACAATAAAATAAAATATTGCTGCCGTTGTTTAGCTAAGTAGTATGGGCTAAAAGGGAAAGCAAGCTAGCATTTTATAATATTTTTAACTCATGGCTTCTCACATATTTCCTAGCAGTGTTTTCCTATTTCTCAGTCAGAAAGCTGGGGTTGAGAAGTTAAATTGGCAAGAGAACCAGTGGTGTACTAGAACCAGCAAACGTGCCCACTCATGGGGGCCACGTGGGGGCGTCTCTTCCCGATTCTCCATCAGTGACACTACTTGTGCAGACTGAAATCAGCCATGAGTGGGTGGACTCACACTATAAAAACTAAAAAACACTGCAAATCTGCCTCCCTGACTCCAAGAACTGGTTGGTAAACATTTACCAGCACACGACTGAAAATAACCTACTGAGACAATTTTCAATAGGTTCAACTTGTGGTTTTGGTCTTTAAAAGTGGGCTAGTTTTCTTAGGAACCCTTCATTAATGGTCCCATAAGATCAGTTACTGGGGTTATTCCAACACAACACTTTTTTTCCTGCATTCTAGGAAATTTGGCCCACTTAGTGGCCTGGTTTATTTCTAGTCACCATAACCAGAAACAGTAACTGCCTCTGATTATTTCAAGTTAGGGCAAAATATACTTTTTATGATATTCATTTTAAGTGGAGGCTTGATCTATATAGCATATGTAAGGAAGATAAAAGTGATACATTGAAACAAAAATATTCTTATCAAAGATTGAAAAGCATGAAGTGGGACAAACCCTAAAATAAGCGCCTATGCACAAAGCTAATCATTTTCCTTATTATGTTTGGATCCATGATCAAAATAAATGAATAAATACTAATTTGGTGCTGAACTGATTTTTCACCTCAATTTACCTTTGACTCAGCAACTCAGAGTTAACAACTAATTCATATGATGATTTTTCTGTTGTCAAAAAAAGTATATTTGCTTTCAGGATTTAGAAGACATTTTTTAATTTGGGCATATATGAAAGATTGATAATAAATTATAGAATGTCTCGAATACTCAGGATTTTATGTCATGATGGTTTATCTTCCTTAGTAAGGTTTGCCATTAAGTCAACAGCGTTTCTAAGCTGAGAAGTTGAAAGATGGTTAGGCTAATTACTGAATACACCTACAGGGGTTAAAAATTGGACCAAGTTTGTTTGAAGAGATGTGAGATACAAACTAGACAGCTGCTTTTTTTCTCACTCATTTCACTCCATTACTGGTTAACTTAGTGGAAAAATGTAAATTTTCCAGGGATTTTAGGTTGAAGGTATCTCAGCCAACATAGATGTGTGCTTGACTTGAGGTCTAATTTAACTCCCTTGTAGTATTGATCGACAGAGACCACCAGGGACACTTACAATCTTCCTTTGCCAAAGGTAGACAATAGTATAAGAGTAAAGTGTAATAAATGCCTCTGTCCAGTCCCATGTCGATATCCAGCTGCCTTTTGAGTGTGCATGTGTGTGCGCATGCTTGTGTGTATGTCATTTTGAGTGCATCAGTATTTCACATTTATTGTAGTGTGATGAAACACCTTTCAAAATGGCCAGAGGGACACTCAGCAGTAAGCGTTTAGGCAGTACAAATTGGAGTGAGCAGGAGGACAGTTAGCAGAGAATATTTCTGAGGTCAAACTAGTCTGGATAGGAGCTGAATCAGCTAAATGCAGAGCTAAGAGCTACAATACCTGCTGCAAAGTAAATATAGATTACCTTCTTGATGACAAATTGATCCACTGGACAAGAATCCTTCAGAAAAAGAGACAAGTGCAAAAAAATTAAGTAATTCACACTGACCGATTTTTAACCCTTTATTCTATAACCATCCTATGTTCCTGTAACTTTCTGCTTCATATCATTTCAGTCTAAAAGAATCTATTAATCAAGTGAATACTTGGCCAAAACTCAAAATTCTAATTTTAGCATGAGCAATTTTGAAAGACAAGTCAATTCCTCTTCATTTAACCTATGATCCTATATCATCACAACATTAATTATCACCTCTAGTTCTAAAAAGCATAGCAAGAACTATTAAGCAACTCTGATTCTTATATCTGTAAAATTTATACATGGGTAGAAAATCAGCCCAATGCACAAGCACCATTTTGAATTAATTTAGCAAATATATTTTTTTACTGTTTTACTATATACACGTATGCTCTGACATGTTTATTTGGAAAATTCCTGCCTTCCAAAGATCTCTTTCAGTCTTAGTTCCCTTTATTAAAAACCGACTAGATTTCAGTGGAGAAGGAGCAGGGGTGGGTGGGTAATATCTTCGTTTATTTAGTTAGCAAACATTTATTGAACAAATACCCCAAGCAAGGCTCATTCACTGGCAGTTGATGATGCATCAGCCTCAAACACTTAATTCCGTTCCACAAGGGGCTCACGGTTTATTTAGGGAAGATAAGTGATTAAAAAGTAAAACTAGAGCATAGTTGATGATGTAAGAAGGATCTCAGAAAGGAGGTATATGGAAAGATTATGGAAGGTTTTTCATTGATTTATTTATATTATTTATTTATTTATCTGGAAAGGACTATAAAAAGTGAAAGTAGGACTTGGCAGAATTAAGGATGAGAAGAGGATAGAACGAAGACCAAGGAGGAAGAGCATTCAGCGAGGCAATAGCACCTGTAGTGGATGGATGGGGCGCATAGGAAAAGGCAGTTGGCATAAGCCCATGAAGGAGTAGTATGACTAGTTGAAGGCTCTATTGGATGTTGACGGGGTGGAAGGTATATAACATTAACAATAACAACTTAATAGAATGATTTTCTGTCCTAAGGAAGATAAAGATTAAGATTGTGGTAATTCAGATGATTCAAAGAAAAAAAATCAATTTGAGTTGATAATTTTTGGGTAGTTCCTTCAGAAACTATTAGAAACATGAAAATTTCATTGCGTCTCAAGAAACAAATTACATCAGTGAAGTTTAAAAGGATCTGTTCTGAGAATTACAATTTTTTCAGACTATTCTAAAGTATAATTGTGAATTTTACTTATGAAATTTTGTTTCTCATTTTAGACCATTCCATTTGAAGTGACATTGTTTTCATACCAATTATGATTGGTACCTGGGTATTGAGGACCCCTATATATAGTCATATCTGCCAAGGGAATTGGAATAACTGATAAAGAATCTGCTATGTTTTGCAAAACTAGATTCTGAAGAGACTCAAAGAGCATCTAAGAGGGTGTTGCATTTTCTCTTCAGTTAGGACAGCTTCAGCCAGAGCTATGTTATTTGCTAAGCGTGATGACAAAACTATAATATTTCATAGGCTACACTTAAAAGAAAGTAATCACTTGGTAAAAATAGCAAGAATTCACTTACTTGCTTAGAAAACTGGATTCTCTTCTCAGTTGTAAGCCAGTCACCCTTGATTCTGGACAAATAGGGCAAAAGTCCCATTTGCCACTCACAAAGGTGAGCTCTTTCTTCACACTGGCCAATGCTCCCATATCAACAAATGAGAAATATTCATGTGTATTTTTATGGAATCCCATCCTAGGAACTACTTAACAATGCTCAAATAAGAAAAAAATGTAAAGGAAACACTGAGGTTAAAACACACTCCTGTATTACCTTCCTGACCTGAAAAAAATAGAACACGCGTTTTGCAATTAACCAAATCCTACAGACAAACTGGAATTATTAACTTGGAGAAAAGGAGATGTTCAATATTTTATCCAATCAAAAATTAAATTTTGTATATTGTAATATTATATACAATATATGTAATATCTAATATTTTCAACTGCATAGTGTGTAAATAAATAAATGAAAAGTATGTAGATAGGTGCTTAAATATCAACAAAGATTATGTCTTTTTAAGCAAGCACCTTAAATTATAAACTTAGCAATATGAGTTCAGTATCCAAAATACTATGTTAAATTCTCTATAACATTAATATTGCACTGATTTTGTGCAGAAATGTGAGAATAATAAAAGTTGCTTCTGTCTTTTAGGAGAAAGAGAGAGACATAGAAAGAGACTGAGAGAGGTCACTGGTAATGAAGTGATCGCAGCTCATTCATTTTATGTCAATTGAAGACACAGTACCTGGCTCTAATTTCCATTCCTAAGCAAAACACAGACAGAGTTGCTATATGTTTTTTTAAACATCATGTTTTCATGCATGTAATCACATCTGTGAACACATTAGGGGGATAAAGTTACTACTCTGTTTCCAAGTGTGTTCCGTTATATTCCAACTGCAATTTTCTGAACACTAATTTACTGCTGTACTTCAGACTTACTTCGGCTACACTGAAGTAAATACTGTATATATTTCAGGAATTCTGTACAAAATTATATATTTGATAGCAGTGACTGCTGATTCAATAAACATTGCATAGATGTGTTGTAGTCACCTTGGTGCCACGTGACTCCAGTGCAACAGGCACACGAAAGGGGGATTTATATACATTAGTGCCTGAATGTTGAATCTTTGAATTTCTTGTCAATCCTTTCACATACTGATTGAAGGAGCTTCAGAATCCCCTACCATTTTGTGTAGGAAGAGAAAAGTCCATTTCAGAGATGACTTGACTGAGTTAGTGATAATAAAAATAATTTATTCAGGTAACTTCAAATCAAGAGCATGAAGAGAAAGAAAGGGGAGACCATGGCCTATTGATTCAACTAGCTTTCACCCTGGCATCTCAGTAGGTGTCAAAGGTAAAAAAGTCTCCTACAGAAAGTGGCTGCTAACTGGAAGGCATTGACTGAGGCTTCACAAGGCAAAAGAGCCATCTCACCTCTGAACATAACATCCTTCACCTTTGGCGCCAGAGATGCTCATTGCTCACTTAATTTTATTTGCTCCAGGCAATGGCTAAGGAAAGGGCAGCCAATGTAATGCATCTTAAGCATCACAATTCACAGGTCTCTAACACATCTGGGGCAACTGTACATACTGATGGAAAGTATTTTCAGTTCAATCACTTTGAAAGCCTGGGAAACAGAGGAGCAGGAGGACTTGTAGTATGGATAAAAATTTGGATTTCCCCCCCTCCTTTTATCAACATGAAGCTCAGTTAGCAATTGCACCAAACATTGATTGTGCTGGAATCTTTATAGGCACTACAGGGCTCTTTTTAGCTGTGTAACACAGACACACGCTGAACAGCCTTTGATTTTCTTTCTTACACGTTGGTTTTACAGGATAGGCCATTGTCAGCAGGTGTTGTTTCAGTCATTACTTAAGATCCATATCACCACTTTGTACTGACGAATCACCTGTTCTCGTCCTTGCCTTTCTCATTTTCTGCCAATCCTCGGGCATTCTGTGGTCGTTCCCCACCCCAGTCTGAGAAGTGCTGGGCTTCTTATTTAGAGCTTGTATGAAAACATCACAGTAGTAAACAATTCTCCTGGGCACTCTCCCCTCCCTGCTCCTCGGGTATGCTGAGGAACTCATTACTGTGATGGGAGTTACACACAGGCTTCAAGCTGGGCACAGAGCCCTTAGTGTAAACTTTTCCGCAGAAGTCTCTGAAACAACTTTTCAAAACCCATGTCTTGTTTATTTTCTCCTTTTTTCCTCTTTGTTTGATGTCAGTCATCAATCGAGCAGGAGACAACTCATTTCTTTTCTGTGACACACCATGATGGACTTGTGTTGCAACCCTGACTTATTTTGAGAACTTCAATTTCTCGAGCTGAAAGCTTGAATGTCCCATGGTTGGAAGAGCTATTGATCCGATGTAGATGGACGGCTCAAAAGGAACTGATACATTCCTTACAGCACTTTCTTTCCCTGGCCTTCCCTGGCCACTGTATAATGTAGTCTTTCTTGCAGTTTGTTGCCATCTACAAACTTTGATTCTGGCCCCTGGAATACATTCCATTTTTATACCATTTTTCCCTCTAAGCTTTATCCTCATGTCGTATTGCTCCATTTCATTTCAGATGAATTGTCTATTGACTTAGGAGTTAGTTTATTAACTTAATAGTTATTCTTGGCCCCTTTTACAACTTGCTGGGAAATCTAGGCACTGAGGTTAAATGATTATGTCCTCTGTGAATTCCTAGTGATTTTAGAAGAAACAATTATTTTATTTTCTCAAATACAAGATGCTAATATGGCAGTAAAAAATTAAGAATATATGTTATTTAAAATAGTAATTTAAAAATCTGCAAATAACCCAATGTAGGTATTAAATCATGTGATTTTAAAAACCTGATTTACAAAGTTTCTGGTGGAAATAGTTCTGTATACCCAACTGTGATAAAAAGAGGTTGCTACATCTTGTCTGAAATTCTGGAGACTTAAACTAACCTGACCTCACATTTCCTCTGCAACTAAGAAAGACATGAATTTAGAAGTAAAAAATAGTGTGGATCTCTTCCCTTCAAGACATTCAAAAGAAAATGTAAGAATTTTCCTTGGAAGATTTTGTGAAAATACACCTTATTTTTATTTTAACTCTCTTCCTAGCATTTACTACAATGATTAGTAAGTGCTAAGCTCTGTGCAAGCCACTTCAGTTACATGTGCTCATCTTGTCTTCAGAGGGCCTCTATGAAGTACATCTTATGTACATTTCATAGGCAAAAAGACCATCGAGTGTGTAACTTTCTCTAGCTCTACAAGTAACAAGAGTAAAGACATTATTGGAAACAAGTCTGTCTGAATTTGGAACATTCTAAGCCCCATCAGGAAACAGAATCCATATCAGAAAGAGACTTTAATGAAGGAATAGCCTATGTACAGGTGGCCAAATTTAAAGAAATTACAAAGATAAGGAAGGACCTGGAGATTAGCAAGAATGTAAACCTTCAGTACTCACGGGGCTGGATGAGCAAGGGAGCAAATAGTGTATCTACTGCAGCACTATGAGAAGTGGAGCCATAAGGAGGGGCATCTAGAAAGATCTATACCACGACCTAAGTACAGCACCAGGACTTTCTTAGTTTTCCTCCACCCAATCTCCTGCCTATGTTCCCTTTGGCTGTGCTCTACTAAAAGCCAGGTGACAAGGGAGCTTGATTGATAGACACAGTCTTTAAGGGTCAACATTTCAGATCTCAAAGCATGGCAAAGAGAAGCAGAGAACAATGGCTGAAGGCAGATAACAGGGACCAGAAACAACACACACTTTAACCAGTTGGTTATCTGGAGAGCAAAAATATCTCAGCTTTCAAATGGACCTCAGCCTTCACCTGCCATGATCCATTTCTATGACATAATGCACTTTACAAAGAACAATGTCCACATAGAATTTCTGACAAATCACATAAAAAATAAAATAATTTTTCATCTGCATTCTTCTCAGTATTTTCTGAGAATATTTTTTTTAATTTCTTCCTATAAATGAATTGGGCATATATTATTTGACATATTTTCTTTAGTGTTTAACTTAAAATATTCCTGGAAACTATTTCTAATGTCTAAAAGTTTGTTTTAAAACTATAAATAACTTTGAAATATAACCCTAGCAGTGATCTTTAATCAAATGTACCTATTAAAATATATGCATGAAAAAGTTTTGTTATTTCTTTATCATTTTGACAAACTAATAACTTGCAACTTCTTTTTCATTGACAATCTTTTAAAATATTTCCATTCTGTGATTTAGTCACTGGCATCTCTAATCCTACTGATAAGCAATAATCAAATTAGGGCGGGCAGGCCTGAAGTACAATTGCAGAATCCCAGCACTCCACAATCACGCCCAGCCAGCAGTTCCTCCCTGTCCTTCGGCTCTTCATTCATCCAACCTTTCAGTCATCCTGGGAAACCCCCTGGACAGAGCCCACGTGATGTGGGTTCTCAGCTTTTGCTTCCCTTGATTGTTGCAGCTTGGATGCCAATTCTGTATAATCAGAGCTGCCTTGCAACTAGTTTCCCTGTAAATACTGTGTTTTGCTATGTATAGTGCGCAGCCACGTTTTGGGCCCAAATTTTCAGGGGGAAAAAATCTCATTTAATTTTTTAATTCAAGTATTTACTTGTTTATATTTAAATACTTACTTTTTGTGTTATAAAGGAATTTATACTTAATACCTAGAGTTACACTTTTAACACATAGGCATAAATAAAAGAATTAAAAGCATTTATATAGACATGGAATTAGCCATTATATAGACATGCAATTAGTACTGCCCATTATAATGTGCATCCTTACTTTTCCCTCAAAAGTTTGGGCAAAAAAGTGAGAATTTCGCACAGCAAAATATGGTAATCTTGATATTCTAAATTTAGTACTGTTCCCTTAGCACTGCCAGTGTGTGTATATATATGCATATATATGTATACATATATGTATATATATATACACATATGTGTGTGTGTGTATATACATATATATGTAAAATTATACTGTTTCTCCTCCTAATAGTCTCCTCTGATGGTAATGCCCACAGGATGAAAAAATGTAAGCCAACTCCTCCAGCCTCATTTTTTCCAGTCTTGCTTTCCATCACTCTATGCCCACCCAAAGCAAGGCTCTTTTCCTCTGCCTTAAAGACGCCGGAATGTCTGTTTCATTATTTATTTTTTTAATATATCTTTTATTTTTATCCATTTCTCAAGCTTTATTCATCCATCCATATATCCACCCATGTATCCATCCATTTATCCATTTATTCATCCATCTAATCTATTAATTTATTTATTCATCCAATTTAATGATTGCTTTAGCCTCTATTTGTGTCAGGCAATCAGCAAGGTGCTGAAGACGCAATAGTGAGCAGAAACAGACAGCCGTTGCCAGCATGAGGTTTGGTATACTGATGGAGATAAATATGTATTTAACAACCTCACAAGTGTGATAACAAACATAACTTTTTTATTAAGAAAAGGAATGTAGTTCCATAACAATGCTATATGAGGCAATCTACCTTTGACTGGTGGCAGTATTGAGGAGGTGTCAATAAGGGAAATCTCTCCTGGGAAAGTGATGTTCAAAGCTAAGACATGGAGATGAGATGAAGCGTACGTGCTAAATGGGAAGAGAAAAGAAAAACTTAGCAAGCAGAGAGAAATCACATGCAAAAACTTTGAAGTATTGGAGAAAACTTGGTATGTTTGAGAACAAAATATATAGGAGGGTTTTTAATTTCTCAAGAACTGAGATAGCTAGAAGAAAAAAAGTGCAAGATTTCAATGACATGTAGAAATAGACAGACACTAGACCATTCAAGGCTTTGTAGATTCTGGTGAGGACATTTTGCCTTATCCAAATACCCACGAAGAGCCATTGTCCATGAAAAGCAAGATGGTACTGTGATTGGGTTTATGGTCTATTGCTTTGGTCACAGATAGAAAGCTAGAGAAGTGTCAGAGTAGAAGCAGATGAACTCATTAGGAGGTAGTTTTCCTAGTCCAGTGATGGAGAACAGTAAGTTGGACTTGAACAGAGGTGGTAGGAACATCCCTTTTCTGGCTACCATAAAGATTATTCATATTACTGTGCTTACCATATTTATGAAGCTTTTATTTTACAAAACTTTTATTTCTTGTCCCACCAGTACTTCCAATATAGTGGGTGCTCAATAAGAATTTACTGAATGAATGAGTGAGTAAGAGACTTCTTTCATATTTTATGTAAAGAAACCATTGCCGGAGAAAATAGGATTCTTCCAGGGTATTGTGTGAAATGCATTTCAGGGATACGTGCATCGGACAATTTCAGGTGTAGTGGCAGAGTTTACTGGAATGAGAACAAAAGACTGTCCCCAGGTACACCATGCCCAATGTCTCATTCCTGACCAGGTGGCTGAGCTCCATCTTACTGCAGAAAAAGTCCAGCCTCTGGGGCCATGGGCCCACACTTGTCCAGCCAACCCCAGGAGGAGGGCCAGTAGCCAGGCACATGAGGCTCCAGTGGTCCAGTTTAGTCTCTGTTATTATCCTGCTCACCATCAGTCCTGTGGTTCTGATGGCAGAGCTGCTGAAGGGGATAAAGAGCAAATGCCTCCGGCCTTTGTTAAGTTTTGATTTTATTCCATTGGGCTTGGGAGAGAGTAGGCTTTCATTCAAACTATCCAATCCCTTTCTTGGATCTTCCAAGGGCTATGCTGGCGCCTTCCCCATTCAATCCTTTTCTTCGATCTCCAAGGGTTTGTGCCCTTATCCTAACAGGCCTCTTCCCCTTCATGGTCGGCGTTTTGGTTCCTACTGCCAACGCCTCAAAGTTCTGCTTTTTCATCTGGCTTCTACTGTGCACGCGCTCAACAAAGACATTTCCTCCCTTACTGTTTCTCTCTCCTCTTGGTAATCCAAACAAATAGACCAGCTGTTCCCTGGGGTGATTGGAAAGCCAGCCCTTTCTGCCTATACAGAGAGAAGGAGGGGTGTTCATCCCCTTGCCAGGGTAAAGCAGCTATCCTCTGGAGTGTCTGGGAAGCTGTCATTTCCCGACTTAATTAAGCTTCGCAGCTTTCTCTCTTTTCTTTTGTTAGTCCCTAACTAGCCACCTACACTAACAAAATAACCCTTCCAAAGTAAGGGTACAGACATTCAAGATACTGGATAAGGCTGAAATCTGAGAGATTATTTTGACCAAGCCAAACATGAAGCAACGGATGCCCGGAGTTCATAAGTCAATTATTCAGTTTTAAATATCTAAAAATACAGACCTAGGCTAGGGCCTTTCTCCCCCTCCTCCTGTATGAACATCATTGCACTTCCGTACATTGTCTTAACTGGTGTTTCTTCCTGATAACAAAGGCAGCTCTGTCTTCTACCTGACTTCAGTGGTAGTCTCCAGTGAGGCCGGTGACTTCTCCACACAAGGTATGGTGAAGGTAAGCTCTCAGGCATTACTGAACAACAGTGGTTATACCTTGTCAGTAATTGTTTACAAGTCAGATAAACTGTTACAGAAAAATTAAGAATAAAATAGATGTGTTTTGAGAATCATAATGAGAAATGAATTCAATTAATGAATGTAGCAGGGTATTTTATTAATTACAATTTAATACAATATGACAATTAGATTGTGACATATGTGTGAAGCGACTTTACAAATTGCTCTTATAAAGGTATATTATGAATACATTCTGGAAATTTATTGCAATCTCAATTAAATTTTCCTTCTCTCTACTTCCTTCTCTTAATCTCACCTCCTCCCCTGCCCCCATTTAGCAGGTCTGAAATAAGATATCCAAAGCACAGTGACACATAAAAAGACAGGAGTAGAAAGGTTGCATACTTTCTTATATTTGAAACCTACAAATTGATTTATTTTGTCTCCATCTGTATGTTTGTAGATATAGAAATATATAAATATGCATTTCTCAATAGTGTGCCAATGGATTATAAATGAGTATACATATAGTGTGCATATTTTAAATGTATTTTGAATATATATATATATATATATATATATATATATATAAAATTTAGTTGATCAAAAGCACAGAAAATGTTATCCTGTTAAAATGTTTTTGTATAGAACCAAGAAAATAAATAAATATTTCTTCTTGAGATGGGGACTGTATTTTAGCCATTTCACAGGATACTGCAATGTTGAAAATAATGATTATGAAAATAATAGCTAATATTTATGAAATGTTTATTACATGTCTGGCATATGTATCATTTTACAAAATTCACACTTATATATACATACTATTTTATACTGTTTTGATATATGAAGTAACTAGGAAGCTTGAAGAGATCAAATTATATACTTAAGTTACACAATTAGTTAAGAGGTTGAGTGTGGATTTTAAAATATATCTTTCTGGTCCCAGAATCTGACACCTCTGCTAGCTGTTTTATTAGTTATTCTTCAAATTCCAACTCAGTGATCCCCAATACTATCTTGTTTGTTGATATTGAATAATTTTCTTATTTAAAGAAATGTAGGGTTTAAAAATAATAGTGTATTAGCCTTTTGGGGCTCATCTGCCCAACACCTTATTTTCTAAGAATTGTCCTTCATTGCCTCTGTTGTTTCTGAAATGTGCCTGTTGCCTTTTAGGTGCAGGATTGAGCATCAGTTCCAAGACTGGTCAGTACATTTCTTTCCAGTGAATTTTAGAGTCAGAAGATTAGTATCTCTCTGATGGTTAAATATGCACCATGCAAAATTGCTCCATGTTCACATAGACAGAACATTTAGCCAAAGGAACACAAATTGTAAGGGAAAACTATACTCCAGGTGTTAGAGAAGAATTCATGTCTCCTAATTTTCATTATAGTTTTCAAGAGATATCTCAGGGTCCTTATTATAAATCACCTTTTCATTTATGTTTTCCATAACCTTTAACCAAAAGGAAAACTCAGCATAGCTACTGCAGTCCTAATCCAGTCTTAAAATTTTGACTCTTAAAATCAACCTTAATAAACAACTGAAGATAAGCTGAAGAGAAGTCTTATAATCAAGGATTTACAGAAGCAACATTCAGACTGGTAGGAAGAGGTGAAAAGAGCTGGACCCACTCCCACTGGTTGCAGCTAAAATTCTAGAGGGATAGCTCAGCTGCAGAGGTTCTCCCTGAGGAGTGTGGGGTCTCAAACCCATACCGGACTCCCCAGCCCAGAACACTAGAGCCAGGAAGAAATATCCAGATAACATCTGGCTGTGAAAATCAGGGGATTCTGTCTACCAAGGAGATATAATAATCTGCCAGCGACACAGTTGCCCTCTTGAAGGGTCAACACACAAAATCTCATTCAGTGGCACACACCCTGAGCTCTGGCAGATGGATGGTGGAGCAAACTGGAGTTGTGAGAGGTGACTGGGGTTTGCGGCTCTGGGGAGAGCTGGAAGGACATCCACAAGGATCCCTGTACTGAGTCCCTCTCCTACATCAAAGACAACGTCTTTCTTGGGTGGAGCACTCCCCCTCTTTATGGCATAAGCCTGGGGAAATGCAGTAACCCTTATATTCTACACTCCTTGTCACCCCTTCTTGCAAAGCTCACACCATGCTGAGGAGTCAGCTGCTTGGGCCATGGTATAGAGGTCTAGGCAGACTAAGGGGGCCTCACTGACTGAGTGGCATAGCTTTGGAACAGGAGCCATTCCCCTCACTTTCCTGTAAACCTGACTTGTGCCTCCTCCTCACAAGAGGTCCTTCAGGACCACACTCAAGGCTTGAGATGGCCCAACCCTCTCAAATCCTGGTGGCCTCAATTGCCAAGATCTGGTTAGAATCTGGGACAGACTGAGTAGTATGTTTGGGGTGGAGGCCACTCCTCCCACCTTCCTCTAAGACTGACTGGTTCTTCTCCTTATGGGAGATCCACTTACCCCTCCATGGGACTCATGGAATCCCACCCTCTTGACATAAGGCAGAATCTTGGATATACTCAGTTGTGTGGCTCTAGGACTAGGCCATTTTTGCCTTGCATGCAGACAGGTGCAGAGTCCTTTATGCACGTGGCCACATTTTGGTCTCTTTGGTCCTGATAAACACTGCTGGCCTCACACTGATGACTCTCTGAGACTTTGCCCCACCACAAAGATCTTTGGAACCTGGTGGGTAGCATTTAGACTGGTATGCTCTGTGAAAATTTCCTAATGGCCTCAGACTTAGCATTGGCACTGACTTGAACCTCTATTAATGTGGTGAACACCACTCGCTCCTACCTGGTGACTCAATAAGAACCTAGTTCATGCAATTCAAGTATCATCAGAGGCTCTTTGAATGACTGAGGTTAACAAGTAGCCAACAGGCAGAGGTAGGTGGAGGGGGATCTCATTGAGGTGCCTTGGAACTTTTGTACATCTGCCCTGAGGCCTGGTTCTAGTAAAAGCAGGTGTTGGTGTGCAAGTTGGTCCTTTCCATGCACATCCAGGCCCAGCAGTGGCAGTCACAAACTGCAGATAGTTTTTCAGTTTCAAAATGGTTGCCCATGGCCAGTCACTGGCAGTGTCTGACATTGGATTGCAACAGCGGCCTTCCCAAGAGGCCCCAGACCAATACACCCAGTGGTCAGTTTCAGATAACATCAGAGCAGCAACCAATTAGCTTTGCAAATGAAACATACAAAGGGACATCTTGGCAGGCACAAGAATATTCTAAACCATATTTCATTTCATGTGTTCAGTACCAGCATAGCTTATACACTGTAGTCAGGGTTGACCTCACACTCAGCCAGGCTGAGGGTCAAACCACATACAAATGGGTGAATAATAATCAAGACTCAATGACAATAAGAGGACCCACATAACTTACATAATGGATATCCCTGGAATACCCAGGTCAGGAGATGAAGGAGACTGTGATACTGGGTCCCACAGAACACCTACCAAGGCTGGAAGTCATAGCAAATCCACCTACAATAGACACAAACACAAAAAGGCAGCCAAAATGGAGGGGAACTCATGTCCCAAATGAAAGAACAGAAGAAATTGAGAAAAAGAGCTAAGTAAAATGGAAGAAAGCAATTTTCCAGGTATAGAGTCCAAAAACATGGCTATAAAGATCATCAAGAAACTTAGTGAAAACTTCAACAAGAAGCTAACATGCATAAAAAAAAGACATAGAGCCCTGGCTGGTGTAGCTCAGTGGATTGAGTGTGGGCTGGGAAGCAAAGGGTCACTGGTTTAATTCCCAGTCAGGGCACATGCCTGGGTTGGGGGCCAGGTCCCCAGTGAGGGCCATGTGAGAGGCAACCATACGTTGCTGTTCCTCTCCCTTTCTTTCTCCCTCCCCCTCTTTCTAAAAATAAATAAATCTTAAAAAAAAAGGACATAGAAACCATAAAGAATCACCAGTCAGAAATAAAGAATATAATATCTGAAATGAAGAATACACTGGAAAGAGTAAATAGCAGATTGGATGAAGCAAAGGACTGAATCAACAATCTAGATCACATGGTAGCAGAAAATCTGCAGTCAGAGCAGCAAAAAGAAAAATTAATAAAATAAAAATAAGGATACTTGTAGGGAAACATGAAGCGTAACAACATCAGCATCATAGGGATACCAGGAAGAGAAGAAGGAGAGCAAGGGATCTAGAACTTATATGAAAATAATGGCTGAAAACATGCCTAGCCAGGTGAAAAAGAAACCACAAGTTCAGGAAGCACAGAAAACCACAAACAAGATGAACCCAAAGAGACTCACACCAAGACACATCATAATCAAAATGTTGAATACTTAGGAAAAAGAGAGAATCTTAAAAGCAGCAAGAGAAAGAAAATTAGTTACCTATGAGGGAGCTCCCATAAAACTGTCAGCTGGTTTCTTAACCGAAACATTTCAGTCTAGAAGGGGTTGGCATAAAATATTCAAAGTGATGAAAAGCAAAGACTGAGGGATCTAAGATAGCAGAGGAGTAAATGGAACCTACACTAAGTACCTCCCAGACCCAATCTGGAATTACCACTAAATTGTAGAGAAATCATCCAGAATAACCAACAGAACACTAGTTGGAAGAAGCCTTATAATCACAGACAGACAGAAGAAACCCCTTCACCACAAAGAGACTGGTAGGGAGTGCAGAGAAGACGTGAGAGGGTTGGATGGACTCCCATGGGTGGTAGCTAAAGTGCCAGAGAGATATTTCAGTAACCAGGGGATTTCCCTGAGAAGTGTGGGGTCTAAAGTCCATGCTGGGCTCCCCAGCTTACAGTACCAGAGCCAGGAAGGAACCCAGATAACATCAAGCTGTGAAAAGCAGCAGGATTTCTGTCTGCTGGGGAGAGACTGAAGATACAGAGAGCTTCTTAAAGGACCAATGCACAAAATTTCATTTGCAGCCACTTACACTGGGTGCTGGCAAAAGGGCAGGGTAGACTAGAGACTCTTGAAAAGTGTCTGGGGTCAGTGGGTCTGGGGAGAAAACTGAAAGAACAACCACCAGGACATTTATGCTGAGCCGTCCCCCAAACTGCAGGAGCCATTCCTCTCAGGCAGAGTAATCTTCTCTTCCCTGACCTGTGGTGCTTAAGCCAGGCTGCTGATTACAGTTGATTAGATATAAAACTGATCAGTTTGATAGCTGATTAGTTTAATAGCTAAGGCAGAAAATACAAAGCAGCAAAAATAGGAAGACAAAGAAACAGACCACAAATGAAGGAACAAGTGAATTTTCCAGAAGAACTAGCTGAAATGAAGGCAAGCAATTTATCAGATAGAAAGTTTGGGGTAATGATTATAAGGACACTCAACAGCATAAAAAAAAGACATAGAAACCATAAAAAAGGACCAGTCAGAAGTAAAGAATGCAATATCTGAAGTAAATAATACACTGGAAGGAATAAGCAGTAGGATAGATGAAGCAGAGGATAGAATCAATGTTTTGGAAGACAAGGCAGAAAAAAAAAAACACGAAAACCAGCAAATGGGAAAAAAAATTTAAAAATAGAGGAAAGCATAAGAAATATTTTGGACTCGAGGCATAACAACATCCACATCATTGGAATACCAGAATGAGAGAAGAGTGAGAAAGGGATCTCAAAACTATTTGAAGAAATAATGACCAAAAACTGACCTAATCTGATGAAGGAAAACGTCACACAAATCCAGGAAGCTCAGAGAGTCCCCAAAAAGTAAGACCTAAAGAGACCTACACTGAGACACATCATAATTACAATGACAAGGCTTAAAGACCAGGAGAGATGCCCTGGCTGTGTGGCTCAGTGGATTGAGTTCTGGTGTATAAACCAAAGGGTCACTAGTTTGATTCCCCGTCAGGGCAGATGCTTGGTTTGCAGGCCAGGTCCCCAGTTGGGGATGTGCAAGAAGCAGCCATACACTGATGTTTCTATCCCCTTCTTTCTCCTTTCCTTCCCCTCTTTCTAAAAATAAATACATCAAATCTTAAAAAAAAGAAGGTAAGTGAAGACAAAAAAAAAAAAAAAAAAAAAAAAAAAAAAAAAAAAAAAAAAAAAAAAAAAAAAAAAAAAAAAAAAAAAAAAAAAAAAAAAAAAAAAAAAAAGACAAGGATTGAATCCTAAAAGTCGCAAGAGAAAAGCAGGTAATTACCTACAAGGAAGCAATAATTAGACTGGTATCTGATTACTCTACAGAAACATTTCAGGCCAGAAGGGGGTGGTGTAAAATATTCAAGGTGATGAAAATCAAGGATTTGCAACAAAGGCTACTTTACCCAACAAGGCTATCATTTAAAATTGAAAGAGAAATAAGGAGCTTCCCAGACAAGAAAAAGCTAAAGGAGTTTGTTAATACCAAACCAGTAATGCAGTAAATGTTAACGAGTTTGTTTTAAAAACAAGAAGAAAAAGAGGGAAAAAAGAGGAAAACAGTCTAATAATAAAATGTTACTATATATGTATTTATCAAAAATTACCTTAAATGTAAATGGCTTAAATGCTCTGAACAAAAGACAAAGGGTAGCTGAATGGATTAGAAAACAAGACATATATATATCTTGCCTCCAAGAGACCAATCTCATATCAAAAAATACATACAGACTAAAAGAAAAGGGTTGGAAAAAGATATTTCATGCAAGCATAAAAGAAAAAAAAAAGCTTGGATAGCAGTACTTATATCTGACAAAATAGACTTTAGAACAAAAGGTATAGTAAGATGTGACAGGAATTCTTTTCATCCGCATGATAAAAACGTAACCCCCTGGGAATTTCCACGTCTCGAGCTCAGCTCCGTGGAAATTAACACTCCCGTGCGGGCCTGCGTAAAAATCGTGCCCTTGGAAAAAGGAATTCCTTTAAGGGAAATTGGATTAACTTACTTCCTAGGACTTGTTAACTTGCTGGGACCCTTCCCCCGGAACCAAGGGATTATGCTAATGGTTGCCCGGAACATCTTGCTTAGCTAATGAATAGCCATTCCCATTTTGCTGTGTCCGGAGCTTCCCAATAAAAACCCGGCTAAGCCACACTCGAGGCTTTTTTCCTGGGATGAGAGGAATCAAGCCACGTGGCCCCGGATTCCTTCCCCCCCGCGTGTCTCAGTGTGAGATTCTTTCACGCATTCGGTTACGGTCACCCACGGGTTTCGGCTGGGACGAAATCCCCATGACAGTAAGAGATAAAGGACACTATATAATGATAAAGGGAACAATCCAACAAGAGGATATAACTCTAATAAGCCTTTACACACCCAGCATAGGAGCGCCTACATATGTAAAGCAAATCTTGATGGACATAAAAGGATAGATCTACAGAAATGCAGCCATAGTTGGGGATTTTATAACCCCATTGACTTCAATGGATAGAACTTCCAAGCAGAAAATCAGCGCAGAGATAGCAAACAGCCTTAAATGACACACTACATCAAATGGAACTTGACCTACAAAGGAATGCACATAGACTATCAGCTGATTTCTCAAAAGAAACCTTGCAGGCAAGAAGGGGCTGGAAAGAAGTATTCAAAGTCATGAAAGGCAAGGACCTCCATCCAAGATTACTTAATCCAGCAAAGCTACCATTTAGAATAGAAGGACAGATAAAATGCTTCCCAGATAAGGTCAAGATTAAGGAGTTCATCATCACCGAGCCCTTATGGAATTAAATGTTAAAGGGGCTTGTTTAAGAAATAGAAGATAAAAAATATGAACAGTAAAATGACAACAAACTCACAACTATCAACAACCAAACCTAAAAAAACAAAAGCAAAAACTAAGCAGACAACTAGAACAGGAACAGAATCACAGGAATGGAAACCACATGGAAGGTTATCAGTGAAGAGGGGAAGGGGGACAATGGGCGGGGGAGAGGTACAGGGAATATGAAGCATAAATGGTAGGCGTAAAATAGACAGGAGGAGGTTAAGAATAGTATAGGAAAAGGAGAAACCAAAGAACTTATATGTACAATCCATGGACATTAACTAAGGGGGCAGGGATGGTGGAGGATGAGGCATGCAGGGCAGAGCAGGAGAAAGGGGAGAACAAAATTGGAACAACTGTAATTGCATAATCACTAAAATGTACTTAAAGAAAAGAACAGAGATAACTACAAATCTGAAATTATCTGTAGGTCACTTGGCTAAGAGATTTGACAATGACACTGAATATCCAAATTGTACTCGTTAAAGTTTTATTTGAAAAAAATATTTACAGGTGTTTTAAGAAAAAATGCTTAAGTTTGTTAAAGTTCTAGTACTGTGTATATTTCCTCTGTAGCCCCAAAGTCTATTCATAATGTGTTAGCACCAATTTCTCCATCCTAGTAATAGGAAGGATTTTGACTTTCTTAGTACTCGACAAGTACTCCACTATACTTCAAATGCACTTTTAGAATTGACCTCTCTAAAGATGACTACTTTAAATACTACTTTTTAACTGCCTTTTTGTACTGCATTTCATTTGCCTTATGATAATTCATGTATGAAATGACATTCAATTGTTAAATACAATTCTTAGTTAACTAGAATTGTTGACTAATTTGCATGTAGCTCACCCAATGTGCAAGATAATGATACTTTTTATTATGCTGTATTTCTTCTGAAAAACATCTTACAAAATATGTTACAGTTTTCTACTGGAAAACTCAAACCCTATCACCTTCATTATTAGTTTGAAGATCAAATAAGCCTAAACAAATACCTACTGATATCTTACCTCCCTTATGATAGGCTCATTGTCTTATTTTATTTTTTTATGAGTAGTATTTTAATTTAAAAATGGGCTTACATTTGCCATTTAATTTGCATTTTAATATGTATTCATTTTTTAAGTGGGAAGCAAATCAACAACTTCAAGTTCTATTGATGTGATTGACAATATAGCAATACCCTGATTTATTTAGTGGCCATCTGTTTCAGATTGTTAAGAGTCAGATTAATTGAATCTTCAAAGTATTTCTTAAATGTACATGAGGGGTAATTTGTCTTCAAATTTTATTTAGAAAACTGGTTTTACTTTCTCCTTCAAGGTAAAAGAGAGGTAGAGTGAGACACGAAAGCATTCAGTGCCTTCGTTGCCATTACAGACTCTTAACGTATCAAGTGTAGAACATTCACCGCTGAGTGAAAAGTCAAAGAGAAAGCACTCAAGAGAGAGTGAACATCAAGTAACCATTTTTTCATGAGAAATTATGAATTGTTAACTCAATTTGAAAAGAGAAAAGTGGTAAATATGCATTCTGATTTACTTAATGGCATAATGTCCTACTTTCTGTATTTCTGTAACTGTTTTAAAAGTCCAGACAAGTGCATACTTAGCATTTCTGATACCCAGATGGATACTCACCCTCCTCTCCATAGCAAAATTGGCTTCACTGATGTTTATAGAACAATGAGTAATAATCACTATTTCCTTTATTCATCTTTAGTTTTGAAACAATTGGCATTTAAAGAAAGATGTATTCATATACTGATTGTACCAGTGTCATTATCCTGGTTGTAATAGTGAATAGTTTTGTAAGATGTTATCTTGCAGCATATGATTCTACAATTATCTCAAAATAAGTTATTTAGTTTTGTAAAAAATCAATCAGTCAATACATCAACTGCAAATACACACATAATGGGGACACTAATTTTATTTTTTTATTTCCTTCTAGATTATTTATATGCATACAGTATATCTTTACAGAGTTGCCATCACTGTGTACAATTTCATGTTTACTTTAATATCAGTGGATATCTTCTAATGCCTGTTATAAATATTTTTCATAATTATATTACTGATACTAGCACACTCAAGTTGATAGGCTAAAATTACTCCTGTTTTTCGGAAATCAGAATGTTCACCTTTCACGTACAGTAGAGAGAACACTATGTATGAATTATAGCAAAGTAAATAAATAGAAAAATAAAAGTATATTAAATAAATCTCATGGCAGGAGGGAGAAAAGGCGGAGGGATTTGATGGTCTAAGAGCTATAAAATCTTATCATTTTGTTAATAGTGAAACAGCACAAAAATGCTACCAGAGATTGGACCTCAGTTCAGCAAGCTTAGCACTTGAGTTCCAACTAAGAAAGAAGTTAGAGTCAAGACTCAAATACAGACACAAGTTTATTTAGAAAATCACAGAGGTAGGAGAAGTGTGCCGTGAAAGAAGTGAGCCAGCAGGGCTGCATGGGCTCAGGAAACAAGTTACAGAGGCAAAAGAAGGGCCTTTGAAACTTAGGAGAAAGAAAGGAAGGATATGTGCCTGGAGGAAGGAGAGGAGGGAAGGCTTGGGTGTGATCCAAAGAGAGAGAGAGAGATAAAGAGAATGCACTCAGGGAGTCCCAGGAGAGGATGAGAGAGAGAGAGAGAAAGGGAGAGAAGGGAAAGGATATCCTGGTAGGGTCCCAGAAGAGGATCTCAATAGAATATTCATCAGATTTTCTAGGTCTTTTCAGGGTCCTGGTCTCCAATGATTAGTCAGAGCCAGGGAAGGGGGTCGTTAGTCATTGCAGCTGGTGCTGAGGTCAGCCATGATGGTGCCCTGCCTGGCCTTACTGCTTTTCTGGGCCTGGAGCTGAAACACAACTGAGGCCTAGAAGTTATCTCTAGTTTAACCAAACTCTGTGTCTGTGGTCAAAAGACCCGAGGACTGGTTCCTAAGATTATTTGATGTGGGTCAGAACTTCATTGTTTTGAGGGCTTACTGCTTAAAGGAGTGGTCCTGCAAGGGCTTGTATGGGGGTCATATGAGTCTACTCTCCAGCTCCCTTGGTCTTCCTCTAATGGTGAGGGGAGGATCTGAACCCAATAACTATTGAAATGTCAAGGGAGAAAAGGTCACCCTGGGGGGAAAGTGCCTTGTTTTCCCAGTTTTTCCCATCGCTAAGTACCTGCAGCTTTCTGCCCTGGTGACATTACAGACCTCGCCCTTCACTCCTACTCTGCTCAGGCCTGTCTAACT
Organism: Micronycteris hirsuta; assembly: GCA_004026765.1. Taxonomy (NCBI): domain Eukaryota; kingdom Metazoa; phylum Chordata; class Mammalia; order Chiroptera; family Phyllostomidae; genus Micronycteris; species Micronycteris hirsuta. Next base: position 164,060 of record PVJI01000858.1, read on the forward strand.
GCCTACTACAATTTGACTTTGCAACAAACTTTCTAACCAAATTGCAGTAGTTTATATATTTATCTTTAAATAGAGTAATAACAATTGTGCATGATGAATACATGAAATTTTATTATACTCCTGTTTACTTTTGTATATGTTTAAATTTTCCAATTTTAAAAATATATAAAGGATTTACTGATAGAAGGTTTCTCCAACAACCTTGGAAATAGTTTAAAATACCCCTTGGTCAACTGACCGCCATTAGCCTACTTGCTATATTTGTAAAATTTTTTAAAGTATTTATTGCTAATTGTCACAGGCAAGGACATCTGACAACTTAATATAATGCAATGTATTGTATGGGATCCTGGAACAGAAAGGGATTAGGTAAAAACTAAGGCAAGCTGAATAAACTATAGTCTTTAATAAATAATAAGGTATCAATTGTTGTTGTGTGAGTATAATAAAAAGCAAATCAACTTGAAGTTGGTTATGTTTTTGTTTTTAAATTTTAAGTGTTCTTTGCCTGCACCCAGGGTATGCTGTTCCTACCACTTCATCATCGATATGCCCTTGAGCCAGAAACAATTTAGATACCGGAGATAGAGCAATTTCCTCCCCCATGGGGCTGAGACTTAAGTAAAAGACTCAGATGATAAGCAAGTAAATAATCAAATAAAGGAGATAACTTCAGATAATGGTAAGTTCTAGGTAAAACTCCAGCTTCAACCAAAACATCGAAAGGCCTACAGGCATTGTGCCTCCTTCTTCTTAGCAAAGGAGGCAAAATGCAAGAACATTTCTTTTACTCTGGAGAAGATATCCTAGCACATCTTCAGACCACCAGGACCTTAAAAGTTTCACTGAACCCATAGGTTCCTGAGTCTTCCAGGGATTATCTTTCACTCTCTGGAGTGAATGTGTCTTATCAAATTGGTTAGTGTGCTAGGCATCCTTGATTGCCTTGTCCAGTAAGCATGATTCCATTAATAAAATGGGGCCAGGGTGATAGTTGAAGGGATGACCAGATATCCAAATCTGACATGAGACAAGGAAGAGAAGTAATGCATCCCAGAGGTATAAGTGTAAGTGTATATTTTTGTCCTACGAATGTCAATTGATTTTGACCCTCTGTTTTGATTAGGATTGAAAAGAATGCATTTACCAGATAAAAGGCCCCATGCCAGGAAGCCAAGTCTTTATCAATCTGCTCTAGCAACGATACTGCATCGAGATCAGTGGATGTGAGGGGCTCCTACTTGGTTAAGTCTGAGGTTTTCTACAGTTATTGTCTAGTTTCTATGGGTCTCAGAATAGAAAATTAAGTAGGAATATGATAGGACCACCACCCCTGCATTCTTTTGGCCTGTATTTGGTTCTAATCTCTGCCATCCCTAGCTCCTCTCACCTGGGGATGAGCTATTGGTTTTTAACTACTATCTTGGTCAGGAGCAGAAGGAAATTTCAGAAGTTTCTACTTAGCCTTCCCCACAGGAAGAATCCAATATGGGCTTTTTTCCCCAAGTGCAAGGGTATCTGTAACTGTGCTTTTACTGGGGAAAAGAACACTGGAGACAACTGTGAAGCTGAACATTATCCAGCTCTCTATTTCTTATTTGGTCCCCACAAGCCTGAACTCTTAACAGGAGAAGCCATGAAGACATTTGTTTCTCTGGATATCAATAACAATCCAGACATCATATCTGATACTCCTAATGTCTGGTATTATTTTTCCTCAGTGTATAGTCACCTGATTAAACAGCTTCAGAACCTGTTGGAAAAGAACGGAGGCAATCATTGTATGTACATGCTGGTATGTATCTTATCTAGGTCTACCACTTCAGTCAGTGGGTTCTGGGGCTGGAAATGGGTTCTGGGGTCAATGGGTTCTGAGATGTGGAAACTGAACAAGTATTGTGACTTTTGATAGGAGAAACTGCCTTCAGACTCCTAGTCTTCTGATTGTTTGGTTACAGATGTTAAGCAGCAAGAATGTTGGCTACTCCCTTGGCAGTTTTGACTCAAGGGACACCATGCTCTATTAACCATCTTCGTAACTCCCTGCGGCCGTTGGCCACACTTCCTACATTGTCAACTTGTCAACTGTTATGGTGGTTGTAGTCCCCTCAATCCTGAATGTTAACCACAGCCACCTGGTCTCTCTTACTGGCACCCCATCATATATGTGGCTATTAATGAGCCCAGTTCAGTGATTGCCTCCCCTATCTCGAGCCCTAGATTATGGACCAGAGCCACCAATGAAATTCTGGTATATTCTCATCAATCTTGGCTAATGGTCTGCCCTCCTGTGGCATGTAATCCTTTGGAGGGTTTTCTGGCCTTATATGTCTATTCAAGCAGACCCACTGCATTCAGCCTCTTACCTCCTTCCTCTCACATTTGTTAGGGCAGCACGGGCGTTTCTACTTCATTCATCATTGGCCATCACTTTTTCCAGACCTCCAAAATCCACCTCACATAGAGCTTACCCCACCTTTTGAAGTCCTTGCTAGTCCTTGCATTAATCTCATATTCTGAGACAGTGTCTCTAAATTATTGAAGTTACTCTTATCAAGTCTTATATTCTAACCCTTTTCATCAAAATCCAATTTCAATTTTATTCCCCTGGTTCCTGCTAAATATGCTAGCTAATTTCACAGCCTCTTCAGTGGATATTTCTTCCCTCCCTGTGATGCTTAGGACTTCCCGAGGATGTGATTTAACCCTAGATCTGTCTAGCAGCCAGGGGAGGAGGTGCAGATAGCTACTGAGGAGAGCTCCAGTTGCCTAACAATAGGGAGGCTTCAGAACTTCTTCTAGCATATGCTAACTGCTAACTCTGACTAGGGAAATACAGACCATTTCTGCAAATTCTAAGCTTCTAGGGCATCTCAAAACCCAACCTCTTCAGGGCATCCATCAGGCTCTATGTATTCCATTTTTCATGTTCCTAGGTTTTCCCAACATTGGACATGAATTCAACATAGCAAATCCTCTTTGGCTGAGTATTTAAACATCTTTTGGGCTCTACATCTCTGAATACTGATCCTCTGTGTCGTCTCTTCTATTAATACTTTGTCTTTAACTATTAGTTGACAGACCTCAGTTTTCTTTTATCCTTCTTCAGGACATCAATAGGGCCTAGTATAAAGCAGTCATCTATGCTGTCTCCATAGATGTTTTTTCCTAAAACTACACTTACAAGCACTCTTTACTCCAGAAGGCTGTTTTTCCTGGGCACCTCAGGTAGAGTCTTTAGCAGTTGGACTATACCATGTACTACATACCCTCAGAATAGCAACATCTTTGCCAGCCAGGTCATGGGTAAGTCCATCCCAGAGTTCCATCATGAAGTCATTACTGAGAACACTCTCAATACCATTTGTATTAGTTTGGATTCTCAAAGAAATAGACGCTAAGATAGGATAAGAAATACAAGAGATTTATCAGGGAGGGTTTTGAGGAAGTTTCCCTTAGAGGGAGGCCAAGTGGAATTCAAGGGCAGAAGGAAGGATTCTCAGTGGAGATGATGAGGGAAAGGGTACCAACAAAAGAGAGGCTTCTTCCTGGAAGAGCAACCTTCTACCTGCCACACAAGTAGGAGCAATCATAAAAAGAATGAACTGAATGTGAAGGGTGACTAGGGTAGGATATGTGCGACTATACCAGTCAGTAGGTCTTTTAACTGTCAGAGACTTAAGTGCGGCAAGAGTCCCACATGGATAGGATTTGTTAATATGCTGATTAAGTGTGTGTCTTGATCTATAGAAAAGCAGTTTCTACATAAAAAAAAATAGGATACATAAAAAAGAAACACCTTTGAAACAAATAGTTAAAAAAATTTTCTAATCATTAGGTGGAAAAATCACAACTCTTTGACTTCTGGAGGTTTAGTATATGATTTGATCTATTTTAAATCGCTGTGATGAGAAAGGGAGACATAAAGAAGGCCGTTATCATCCTTGTTTAATAACATTATTCTGGAATTCCAGTCAAAGACATTAAGGTTAGAAAACATATATGTATCGAAAATAAAAATAAAATACCTTATTTGTCATAATTATCCACTAAAACAGCTCAAAATGAATAATGGGAAATCAAGAAAAACTAAATTCAATATATGAAAGCTCTGAACCTATACGTAAAGACTTCTTAAAACATTATTAAAAGTCATAAGTTGAAAAATTACATGGATAGCTAAATGTTCTTAATGGATAATTATAATATTGTGACTATAGCCATTTTCCCAATTAAACTGTACATTCTATCTAATTCAAATTTATATTTTAATATTCAAAATTTTCAAAATTGTTTTGAAAATCATCTGAATAATAATAAATGAACAAAAATGACATATTAAACATGAGAAACATTTTTATTCTGACATAATATTATATAAAGCCACAATTATTTTTTAAATATTGTTATTGCTAAGATTAATGCATGAAAATATATAGCCATAAAACAGCCTACTTTTTTTTCATTTTGATTTTGTCAGTAATGCGGACATTCCAAATTTGTGAGAATATATAACATCAGTAAATTCTACTGTGAAACACAGTTTAAGAGTAATGGACTTAAGAGCAATTATTATTCAAAGGCGAGCATGTCTAAAGTGACTAACAGATTAAGAGTGTAATTAGTACCTTATTCTAGGAACAACCTGCTGGCGAGAACCGAGAGTGTACCTAGAATGTTGGGCTTTCAGCGATAGTCCAGGGAAAACTGTACTCTGGTGGTCTTAGATGATGCTAAATTAGGAGATTAGAGGTCTGGTGTAAATAACTAGTGGGATAGTAAATGACTAGTGAGACTACAGAAGGACCCATACCTTCCTGTAAGGGTCCTGGGGTCACAGGGTGAATAGGGCCCTGTGAAATGAGGAAAGAATTTTGGAGTTTGCTTCAAGTGTGAATGGCCCACAGCAGGGGATTTTGAAGGGGGAGTGACTCATGGGCTTCCATATGGTATAAAGAATTTTTCCAGCTGTCACAGAGAGAATAGAGATGCCTCCTTCTTCCTATACAACAGATTGGGAGGAACTGCACCAAAACATTTCTATGGCTATTTTTGAGTATTGAGAGTTTTGTTTTTTTTTTCTTTTTTAATATTACTTTTTTTGAGTTGAACTTAGTGATACCCATTACTATTTTAAACCAAACAATCATTTGCATTTAAAAATAAGCTTTGTATCTCTTCTCTACCTTGGATATTCACAAATTCTAAAGCTGTGATTCAGATAAAACTAAAAATCAAACAAAATCTTTTCCCAGGCCCAAGCACAATAGTGCAGTTCTTTTATTCTATCTGTTGTGGGTGCCTTAGGCAGACTCATATGACCACAGTAGATGAAATATTTGGAGGCAATATTATTAAACATTTAATCAAATGACATCTTTAAAAATTTTAATATGGACATGGTCTAGGCTCTATCATTATAACATGGATAGCATTAATTTTATATACACACAGTTTGTGCAAATTATTACAATAAAACGTTTCAGTAAAAATGAATTATAAGTGTTTCAATGTTAATGATCAGCATATTTTTTCCTCTTTTTATTCATTGATAATGGTAGTGTCAATTGTATCGCATGAAACTATGAAAGACAATGGCTGAGTAATTACCTATTTTTCTGCATACCCACGTCATTACAAATTAGTGAGGTCCACCTCAGACTGTCAGCATCAAGTCCCATTTATCTCTTAGTAAGTTTCTGAAGGCAGGACGTTACAGTGATGTGCAGCTAATGCTGGCGACTGCAAATAGGCTGCCTACAGGTCCGTTTTTGTAAAGAAAATTTTCAATTAGTGAAAGCCACGGGCATCAGCTTTCAAAAAGAGGTAAAAGAACTTCCCTATAAATCTTTGATCTTTTCTGCTGTATCATGTGTTTATGAAAGAAAATTACAGTGCTCTGGTTTAAAAAGCTTCTCCCAAATAATTTTGTTTCAAGCCAGCAAGATTAAAGACTTAGAATCTGTATTCAAATAATGGTGCAGAATAAAATGTTAAATTAGATCGTGTCCATAAGAGATTCACTAAAGTTCAAAGTAGCTAAGAAGTAATAAAATAAGTGAAATAATTTATTTCATTTACTTTTGTTTCATCAAGGAACATATAAAGGATCCATGGACAAAGCCAAAGCGGGGATGGATTGAGGGTTGGAGGTGGGGGCGGGGGGTGGGAGAAAGTAGTGGTGGGATAATGGAGACAACTCTACTTGAACAACAATTAAAAACAAAGGAAAAAATAATATCAGTAATTCAGAATTGGCTTTGCATGATCATTATTTCCAGATCTTTTTCTGTCTTGCCATTACTTTATGAAATGATATTTTCAGAAGTTTCAACCTTTGTTCTCTTCCTGTGGGGCATGGTTTTGTGACATAAGAGAAAAGAGATTCCCCATCTCTTTATTGTTTCCATTAGCCGTGCATGTTCATGTACTCTCGTATTTTATCTCTCATTCCTCTACTCAGGTAAACAAATTTGTTTAAGTCATGTATAGGATGTGGACATTTAGAAGGTCCGAACACAGAAGTAGATGTTAGGGATTATTATGAGAGAAAAGTAACCTAGGGTGAATTGTAGCCCTCCTTCCTAATGATATTAGTTATTGTTTTATCCCAAGTATAAAATGTACAATCATTACTCTTTTTCTTTTAGAATCTAGCCTCTAGACCTTATATTTCCTCTATTCATCTTTAAAATAGACTGTACATTCACTTTGTTCACCTTTAAAATTTATGGCTCCAGGTGAAGCCTTAAACATAGTTGTGTTGTTGATAAAGTATAAAAATATTTCTCTAATGACCTGCACAATTTCTCATGGGTCACTTGCATTTTAAAAGAGCTTTTGATAGGGTTCCACCCCAGCAGTAAATGGCAGAATGATAGCTGTGCGAGTCTTGCAGAGTGGGAAACTAGCTCTACAAATTAGAGACTGAGGGCAAAACAAAACCAAAAACAACCCAGTGTCATGGATGACATGACATCGGCAGCCAAGGAGAATATGTGAAGACTGACAGCTGTAAGTAGAAAGATTTAGATTATTTAAAGTCTAACAGGTAAAAAATAGTCACGACAGATAAATTAAAATTGTGTCATAGTGCCTGGCTGGTGTGGCTCAGTGGATTGAGTGCTGGACTGTGAACCCAAGCCTCAGTGGACTGAGCGCTGGACTACAAACCAAAGGGTCGCTGGTTCTATTCCCAGTCAGGGCACATGCCTGGATTGGGGGCCAGGTTCCCTGTAGGGAGCATGGGAGAGACAACTACACATTGATGTTTCTCTCCTTCTCTTTCTCCCTCCCTTCCCCTCTCTAAAAATAAATAAAAATAAAATCTTTAAAAAAATTTAAAAAAATAGTGTCATAATCACTGCCTGTGGGCATTTCTGTTACCATTCATTCCCTCATTTTCTGGGTGTGTCCGTGACTGGCAAAATGAACTACAACCTAATCCTTGGTGGGCTAGGACTGAAGCCTGTAACAATGTTTCTTTAAAAGCATAGAATAGACTCAGCCTCTGTTAATTTTCAAATAAAGAAGAAGAAAGAATGGAAACTTAATTGCCATGAAGTGACCTCATTTAGAAAACAAAAAGTATTGTTCTGCCCAAACCTTTGTCCTGGTGGAGCTGGGCCTTGGTAAGTAGGAAGTTCTTAAAGGACCGTTTTTTTTCTGGGCAGGTCAGAGGACGTACTAATATTAGTTTGTGTGCTTCATGCAAAATAATTTCCCAGCTACAGTATGTTTCTTGTGGAATCAGAAAATGAGGCACAACATTTTTTCAGCACAGATAAGGTTCATTGTAATTTACTTTTTATATAATCATGAATGTTGACTATTTAATATATATTGAGTACTAAACCATATAATTAAAACTTCATCTTCTTTGAAGCCATGATCAACTAGTTGCTAAATATTCATTATTTTCATTGCTCTGAGTACATATAAAAAGTTGGGCAGTCCAGGGAAATGGCAAATATGATATCTGCTTTTAAGTAATTTAGAAAGCTAATAAGATATCCGTGTATAAAATATTTATCTTCAGCCCTCCCCAAATGAATAGATTTTATCCAGAAACAATGATTCTAGGCTTTGAAAAAGTAAACTGTCTAGAAACATTTTTATTAAAATTGGAAATTATTCCTAAGCCTTAAATTAAAATTATACTAATTCCTATTCATGTTTAATATCAATCAATCATACCTATACCACTGAATTATTTATCTATAATTTCAAGCACACTGATAACAACTAGAATAAAATGAATTATAAATAAGTATATATTTGATCTGTACCTTTAGAAATATGCAGATCTTGATAAATTTGTTGGATATGAGGGGGCTAATGATTATGGTATGTGAGGAGACATTTTCTCCAACCCTAAAGTATTTTCTAACTATGTTAACTACACATTTTTCAGTAGCCATCTGATCGTATTCATGCTCATGTTATCTTATAATTTGCCAATCGGAAAACATAATCTGTTTCTTAGCCATAATATTTTAATTTAGTGAGTGCCTCTTATAAGCCAATTTTACATGTGTTTTTATGCTTATCACCTTATTTGAGTCTTGAGAATTACATTTCAAAATGAGCAGTCCCATTTAAGAGATGTGAACAGTAGAAAAAGGTTGTATAATCTATCCAGTTAGCAGCAGAATGAAAGTTTAAAGCTGGTACTGGCTGATTCAAAAGTCCATATTCTAAACTTAATATATTGCAGTTTCGTGTAAAATATTAATAAAGAAATAAGCTTCTCTTGCCACCATATCATCAGTTATAGTTAGTTGAATAGTAGACTTTTGGCTGCACTATTCCTCACTGATCTAGAAAATATTTTGTATATTTAATAGATGAGGATTGTCTAATATTAATTTGATTATCAGTGTTGTTTAATCTATATTTAATGATGTTAATTAAGAATGAATGAAATACGTGTAGGATAGCCAACAGTGTTGGTTAATTTAGACTTTCTGTAGCTAGTGGAGATGAATTAACTACTTGCTATTAACTCAATCCTTTAAACCAAGAGTATAGCAAAACAAAAACAAAACAAAACAAATCCATTTTTTTCTCTGTTTAGATTCAAAGTTCTAAAGTTTTATGATGAATATTCTGCTCATTTTATACTCTGTAATCACCCTGATCTTATGTCTATATCATGCTAATTTCCTTAAAGCAGGATATTCAAAGTTAATTGGAAATAATGATGTATATTTTGAATTTTGATTGTCCAGAATCTTCATTTTCTTATGTACTAAAGTTTTTCCTCCCAATATGGCAAAAATACCTGTTAATAGTTATTAATTCAATATGATTGGTTTTTCTGTTCGAATGGCCCTGATGTTCCCTATGTCTCTTTGTCTAACCTCTAGTTAAGCTTATTACTTTGCTCCATTTCAACAGTGAAAGAATGAATTGAGGGTAATGTAGGACATGCTGGGAACAAACATCTCAGAGTTATAAACTCTGGTTCAAGAAGAATTTTTATTTGCACAGAATTAACGGATGTTCCCAACAGTCCTTTCTGAAATCTTACCTCCTCTGATAGCCCTGATATGTACAGTGTTAGTCCTGAAAGTTAATCTTTATTTATTGGCGTCGTGTACACTCTAACTGTTTAGATTTCTGCAGCGTCCCCGAGAACGTCCGCGGCTCTCGCATCAGTCCGTGAGAGGCGGGGGGCTGAGTTTAGCCTTAGGTGGTGGATCAGATAGAAGCCCTCCAGAGCCCCTTTGACAGTTCAATTTATTTCAAAGTGGTCAGAAATCTGGATCCTCCACTCACACAAATACTTGTGTTTCTTTCCAGTTTTTTTTTTTAAAGTCCTCAATGTTTTAGTGAAAAAATTCTTGATATGGTGATAAAAGTAGGAACAAAGTCAAAGATAAATGAGAGTCCTGGGTGGAGCCGACCCCCGACTCCCTCCTGTGAGGTCATGGACTGAAAAGTATCCTGACTCAAGGTTATTTAAAAAACGACTTAAAAATAGCTTCATTGGCCTTGTTTCTAATTTCTCCTGAAACCTGCCTGCTTTACCACTGCATGGTTGATTTAAAGATATGGATAAAAGCCAACTGGCGCACCATCAATCTACACACACACACAACAGGTGATATTGCAATTTAAAAGGAGAGGAAGGCATGATTTAGAGACCCTTGAAGAGAATTGTTTGCCCTTAAACCGCAGAGGTTCTTAATCCTGAGATGTTATTAAATCACTAGTACGTAGAGTCAGATTTAAGAAAATTTTAGCTGTGAGCTATAGGGCAATATTGGATTAAAGATGGGACTGTCAATGTGAGTTCTATTAAACCACGATGACATGGACATATGAGTAAATGTAAATCTTTTAGGAAGTGAACACACCCAATGCAAAGAATTTTAATAAAATCATTTCATAAGATAGAATAAAAAACTTAAAGCCTGGAGAAGCTTTCCCTTCAATAACAAGCAACCAGTATTTATTGGGCATCTCCTAGGAACCAGATTTTAATGTTGAACAAATAGGTATTGACAGAGTTCTCACAGAGCCTACAATCAAAACCTCTGCCGCCCTGTGGACATTTCTGTAGTGATAGGAATGTTTTCTTTTTTTAACTGTACTTTCCAGTACAGTGGCAACTAGCCACATGTGGCTATTGACAAAGATTCTCTCTCTCTCTTTTAAAAGATTTTATTTATTGAATATTTATTTTTTAGAGAGAGGGGAAGGGAGAGAGAAAGAGAGGCAGAGAAACATCAATGTGAGAGAGAAACATCAATTGGTTGCCTTCCATACCTACCCTGACTAGGCACCAAACCCACAACCCAGGCATGTGCTCTGACCAGGAATCTAATGGGTGAGCTTTTGCTTTCTGGGATGATGCCCAACCAACTGAGCTACAATAGTCAGAGCAAATATTCTCTTCTTGATCAAACTCTACTGGGCTCCTCTGAACTTTTTGAATAGGCTTCAACTTTTGGGCTCTGTATTTGTCTCTTCATTGTCCAACTTTACAATAGCAAGAATTCTGCTAAGTTAGTTAACTAGAATCTCCCATCTTCCATATCTGACCACTCTCATTATCTAATTAGGTTCATCACCTCCACCATCCTGCAAGTGTCCTTTATCAACCTGGCTTGCCTTCAGCAAGAATACTGCTAGGTCGACTCAGCCACTGACCCCAACCCTGCTCCTTGGCTGTAAATTCCCATTTGCCCATGCTACATTCAGAATTGAGTCCTGTTCTATATTGAGATTTCTTTTCCCCTAATGCAGTAGGTCTGATTAAAATCTTCTTACCACTTAACCAAAGTCCAGCTTTGATTTTTCTTTAACACTATTGAGATAAGAGTAATGTGACTGAACAACGACATATTTTAAACTTTTAGTTAAACTGAATTAAATTAATAGTCATATGTAACTAGTGGCTACCATATTAGCATACATTTAGACAGATATTAATCTGCCAATTCAGAAAGTATATAATTACAAATTGTGTTAATTATTCTCAGAAAAGTATTATAAAAGTTAAGTTCAAACAAGAAGATTTTATTATCCTAGGATGTGGTGGTTTGGAATGGTTTTCTTGAGGAAATCAACTCTCAGGTAAGATATGAAAAATGAGTAGTAATTAACCGGGGGAAGGAGGTGTGGAGTGGGTGGAAGCAAAGTGAGCAAAACAACAAGGAAAGGGGAGTACCCCATACCTAGAATTGAAGTTATCACTGAGTAAATTGCGGACTTCCTTCTCCACTTTGCCTAAATCACCTACACATCTAAATTCAAAGGATAATGAATGGGCGAGAGAAGTAGGCTGGGATCAGTTCCTGCAGAGCTTTCCAGACCATGATGAACATTTTGCCTTGGTAATTAAAAAAAATTGAAAAACTATTGAAGATTTTTAACTAGGAAAAACTCTCATGTTCATGTTTTTATAAGATTACTCTCAGCTGAAGTGGAGAGGGAAGATTAGAGAAATAAGAGTAGGTATAGAGAGAAAATTTGGAGGCCATGGAAGTAACAGACAAGATATGATGGAACTGGCCTGGGGGAATGGCAAAGGAGAGGAAAAGAAGTGAATGTGTTTCAGAGTTCTAGTGAGCAAAATTGATAGGATTTCATAAAATATTGGATCTGGGGTGAGGAAAAGCCAAGTGTCACAAGTAATACCTAGATTTCTGACTCACATGATGGCTTGAATGCCATGGCCATTTACTAAGAAGGAAACTAGAGGATAGTTGAATCCGGATGTGAAGATGATAATTTTAATTAATGATTCAGTGAGTTTATAATGCTTTTGTGGCATTTAAAAATGACTTTCAAATGGATATAGAAGCACAGAGATCAGAGAGATTTCTGGTTAAGAAATATAAACGTAAGGGTCACCGACATGTAAATTTAAAATATTGTGGCAAAAAATGTGGTTTCATGGAATGAGAGGACAGAGGAAGAAGGGAAGGGGGCTTAGGGTTAAGCTATAGATTATTTGAATATTTCATTTATTTTTGTACTGATTAACAATTTAATTTTTTTATTGTGTTTAGGCCATCTAAATATATTTTCTATTTACATTTGGAATACCTAGGCTCACGATCTCAATATACTCTGACTCATATACTCCCAAGTTAGAATATATAGGGAGTTTTTAACCTAGGACAATTTACTTCATGTATATGCAACATTGCTACATATGTCTCTCCTCTTTCTTCTCCTTAACTTTCCAGTCAAAATTCCAATTTCCTCAAGTTGTAGAATTTAGATATTTTAATAAAAAAATTTACAAAGGAACTTACAACATAAACAGTTTTTCAATAAATAACTTTAACCCGAAGACACCTAAAATTAAATACATGGAAACACACTCTTCCCATGAAATGTCTAGAAGAGAAACAAGCAACCTGAACATCCTTAAGGGTGCTTTCACCACCCCCAGCGTCTCCCCACACTGCGCTCTTTTCTCTCCTAATTAAAAGTTATTTGTATTATTTTGCATCATTTTGATAAGTGTAATTTGCAAATAAAAATTTCAGTAGAACACTAAAGTAGTTTGTGTGTGTGTATGTATGTGTCTAGAGACATTTATATGTCTCTATACATATAGGTCCATAATAGACAAGGCATATGTCTATATGCATGCATATATTTAAATTTATGTATGTATAATAAACATAAATATATCACACCTATATTATACCCACTTTACAAATTATGTATATATCACTTATATAAGCATGCAATGATAAATACATATATACACGTTTATACACATGTGTACATATGTGTTTGAGTGTGTATAAAATCAGTTAACTTGTGCTGAGCTACAAACTACTAAAAACTTAATGAGTTAGAATAACCTATTTATTTAGTTTATAATTGCATATTAGAAATTATTTGTGCTAGATACAGCTGGATTTTTACTGGTTTCTGCGGGTTTCATTCATGCCTCTGCAGATGCAGTGTTAGCTGGGTGGTAGCTGAATGTTGGCTGAGGCACACGACTCTGCTCTGTGTTGTCATTCATCCTCCAAGAGGCAATCCCTGTCTTTTTCACTGAGTCGAAATATCAGGGGTCCCAAGAGCAAGAAAAAATGTGTAAGGCCTTTTAAAGCCCAAGTTTAAAACTTGAACAACTTTGCTTTTCCCACCTTTTATTTATCATAGGAAGTCATTAGGCCAGTTCAGATTCACGGGAGCTGAGAAATACATTGGAAAGGGAAGAATCTGTATCCATTTTTTGAAATCTATATTATATATGTTTAAGAAAATATCTGTTTGTCTCTTTATTCCCTACATCGTTCATATGTTTAATTATATTGGGTTGGCCAAAAAGTTCTTTCTTTTTTTTTCCCCTGTAAGATGGCCCTACTAGTGGTTAGTTGTCTTTAACTTCATTCGAAATAATTTTGTTAGACTGTATTGTGACAGCTGTCATATCATATTTAAAAAAACTTATCAAAATTGGTGAATTTTTGAGTAGCCATTTTAATATTGAAGATGGAAGAAAATATGCAACACTTTGGCATGCTATGCTTTATTATTTCAAGAATGGTAAAAATGCAACTGAAATGCAAAAAAGTATTTGTGCAGTGTATGAAGAAGTTGCTGTGAATGATCGAACATGTCAAAAGTGGTTTGTGAAGTTTCATGCTGGAGATTTCTTCATACTGGGATTAAGCTATTTTGGGGAGCTATTTTAGTTGAGTATTCATAGAAAATTGCCTTAGGTATATCATTTTATTTTAAATCTATTTTTAATTACAGTCGACATTCAGTATTGTATTAATTCAGATGTACAATTTAATGATTCAACATTTATATACCTTACAGAGTGATCACTGCAATGTCTAGTAACCATTTATCACCATACATAGTTATGATGATGTCATTGAATCTACTCCCTATGATGTACATTACGTCCTTGTGACTTATTTTATAACTGAAATTTTGTATTTATTTTTTAAATATATTTTATTTATTACATTATTACAGTTGTCCCATTTCCCCCCTTTATTCCCCTCCACCCTGCACAAACCCCCACATACACATACCCCCCTTTAGTTCTTGTCCATGGGTAATATGCATAAGTTCTTTGGTTTCTACGTTTCCTATACTATTCTTAACCTCCCCCTGTCTGTTTTCTACCTACCATTTATGCTGCTTTTCTCTGTACCTTTCCCCCTCTCTCCCACTCCCCACTCCTTTGTTGATAACCCTCCATGTGTCATCATGCTGGAGATTTCTTGCGGGACGATGCTCCATGGTTGGGTGTCGAGTTTAAGTTGATAGTGATCAAATCAAGACATTAGCTGAGAACAATAAACGTTACACCATGCAAGAGATAGCTGCCATACTCAAAATATCCAAATAAAAAAAATTATTGGTGGAAATGAAAAATGTGTCTTTTATTTTACAGAAAAAAACTAGGTCAACTTTTTGGCCAATCCAATAGTTCCATTGTTTGTAGTTTCTGTCCTCTCCCTCTGCCTCTTATGTAATTTGAATTTTGGTCATCATTTCCATGAGAAAATGACCATGCCTGGGTAGGTCTCCTTGTTTTATACTTCACAGAATGCAAATGTGTCATCCAGCCCTTCCTTTTTTTTTTTTTTTTTTTTTTAGGAAAAATGTTTTCCACAATATTCTGTACAATTCTTTTACATCATTGTCATATACCTGTTATACTATTTGCTACTGGCTTTCTTGCTCTTATGTGACCTCTTGAGGATGGTCACTTTATCTTACTTACACATATTTGTAGCCCTTTAACTTGTAACTCTGGATGTACTAAAGTAGTAATAATTCTTAGGCAATAATTGCATGAAGGATTGCATAAGTGAATGTCCCAGAGTTTAACATGTTTCTTAATAGGGAATTAATACTTAAACAAATAAATGTAAATAATTTCCAGGAATTATAATATTTTACTGTTGCATGTAAAGGTACAATTTTAAAATAGAAAAGTGTAAATTTAACATGTCCTTTTCTTATTTCAGTCTCTTCCATGGGGCCTAGTTGAATTTATATTGACCCATCTAGATTTTCTCTGGAACTGTGCTTTTTTTTTTCTGTAATTAAACCAACTTTTAGTTAAAACTATGGTGCTTTCTTTGGTGGTATCATGAGATAATTGAGTGGCTATATATAAAAAGCCTATTTTCTTGGTGTACTATCATCATTGCTCTCTTTTATTCCAAAATTGTTGTGTGAACTGGACCATAAGTTATGATTACCATAAATATAGCTTATGCTTTGAATGCAATGCCAATAGAAGCCTGAAGGTTGAAAAATAATTTCTATTGTATTGTCATCATAAAGAACTATTTGATCTGGAATAAGTCACTTAACCTCACTATACCATTATTTCACTGCTATTCAAGAATTTTGCATTATAGATGTCAGAAAAGACTAGAAAATATATGAAGCACCTCAATTAAAGGTCATCAGCACAGAGGCTTGTGTGTATAAACAAATTCTTTTGTGCTATAGATACTATAACTGATGAATAATTTATTAGGTAAATGGGAATCTTCCCCAGAGATCATGGCAAAATCATTGGGTTAAAATGCATGATAAAAATGGCATTAAACCTTTTACCTAGGGAGAGACCTCTTTGGCCTTTCTGCACTTGTGCCTTCTTCACTTTCACAGCTGACCTAGAGTGACAAAGATTCTATGTGTTCTTAATGGAGTCGGGCTCTGGGAATATGGCACTTAATCCTGGCATGTGATAGTAATGGTAAGTCCCAGTGGTGTATGCTAAAGGCCAAAGAAGGAGTGCAATAACATAGTGTGTGTTGATTTTATATTTAAATACACGTTTTCATAGATAGTTTGTGCCCCATGATAGTATTTTAGTTATAGGATAATTAGTAAAAATACCTTTAAAATAAAACAAATCACACTATACAGCATTTAGCTGATACACGTGGCAGCCTTTTCAGTAATATGGCATTCTCCTGTTTCTAAAAGTGCAAATCTGCGCATACATGGTTCTGGAAGAGCTACCAGCCTAAATATAATAATATTTTCAAAGACATGAGTGAATTCCACTATAGAATCAGACTTTCTGGATAAATACATATCAAGCAACTTCTTCATTACACAAATTTTGAACAAACATTTGTTTGACTAGTTTCCCTCATAAATTCATAGTGTTTATGGTTATTTTTTAACTTTATTTTCTTCCTTTTATTCCTTTTTTCCTTTCTTCATTCCTTGTTTTGCCCTTCTCTCCCTTCTTCCTGCCTTCCTTCCCTTCCTTCCTTCTTTCATAATGCAGATTTTAAGGGAAACTATCCAGGGATCAACTTCATGGTGCCAGAGTGAGGCATAGCTATAGATTCTGTGTGACAAATACTATTTATAGCAGTTAAAAGAAGTAATATGATAAATGGCACACTTTCTTACAAAATATTCATTGGAATTGAATGTATGATTTTGGCAATCGTAAATACGTGTAGACATTTATAGCTTACAGGTAAGGCAACTTATACCATTCATAATTAATATTTATCTTCTATCTTTTTAAGTGTAGACTTTTACTGCTATTTACATTTCAAACTCTCTCTCTATTGATGCTTTCCTCAGAAGAAGCACCATGAAGGGGCCTCATGGTCTCATGCATGTGGAATACATGTCATTTGTACCTACAGCTAAAAAAAAGAGGGAGGGAGAAAGAGAGGGAGGAAATTAAAGAGATAATAAGAAGTGAACAACAATAAACAACAAAGAGGTTTTTTTTTTTTTTACTTTCAGCAATAAACATTCTTTCTTTTTTTAGATTAAATAATTTTCCTTTTGTACATCAAGGCTTGATCAATGGCTTTTACCACAATGTTTTAGAAAATAATATTTATAACTAATACTTGGGAACTTTAAATGAAGAAAACATTTGAGGACTGAAAAGAATATACTTAGTTTTGTTTCAGTTCATTAGTTTTATATTACTATGTCTGGCCAGTGACAACTTCCCTTTAATACCTAGTGTCTGAATCGCTGCAAGATAATCCCCTCACACAAGGAAATATAAAGATACGTGACTTTCTATTTGCCATTCAATCAACTTGAACTTTGTCTTCCTTTACTTAGTAACTGTTATTTTTCCCTAGACTCTGCTTTGAATTGAAGAAAATTCAAGCCTCTGTAGCTTAGAAGGAAAAAAAAAAGTAGCATGACTTTGAAAATGGTTTTAAAAAATCCATTTTAGGGAAATATGCATCAGCTGTCATTTTACTCTGAAAAAACCTACCTTCCCTGCTTTCGCTGTCAGTTTGCCAGTAGCAAAACAGCAGGTATTTTTACTTATCAATGTGTGAAACTGTACACACAGGGTGTCTATATATTTTTTCCTCTTTCATTTTTTAACAGTAGTTAATTAACTACGTGAATGTTGAGTTGGAGGATGAGGATGGAAGAACATGTCAGTTAGGTAACATAAGACTAAACACTAGGCAATATAATTCATCTCAATTTTTAAACTAATTTTTCTTAGTCACCCTCTGAATTGTAATCAAGCCAAGTGAAATAAGGAGGAAGAACAGAAAAGTCTCTTCTCTTTACCACAGGGAAACTGCTTATCTTTTGTAACCATCAGAGAAGAGGAAAACTCTTTTCCTCTTTTCATCTCACGTGTGAGATGTATGGAATTCTACTACCTTCATTCATTCATTCATACACTTATGTTATTCACTCATTCATTGATTTAGATATTTATTTGACAAGTCTGTTTGAGGACTGCAGATATAGCAATGAATAAGATAGGCATGGAGCTTACAATTTAGAGGCGGTGGAGACAGAGAGTAAACACTTAATCAAGTATACTTGTGGTGGGTATTATGCAAACAATAAAATAAGGCAAAAAGAGACAGGTTTTTGTGGACCGGAAGGGCAAAGGTGGAGAGTTGGCATTACTTTAGGTATGGTGGCCAGGAAAGGGCTCTCTCTGGGGGTGACTTTTAGTTAATGCTTTGTAGCGAGGAGCCAATATAGATCTGGGGAAATGCCTCCCGAGCAGTTGGGGGTGGCTTTCAGACAGGATGAAACTTGGCTGGTTCTCAAAACATCAAGAGGGCTGTGAGCATGGAAAGGTGGCACCAAAAGGGCCATGGGGGAAAGGGTGACTAATGTTGAGTAGGAGTTTGTTCATGTGGCATGTTGATTAAAACATTTAACAGGTTTTAGTCAGGGTATGGCTTGAATTTATATATGTTTCTCTAAAAACAACTCCAGTTATTGGCTGGAAAGGGACTGGAGAGATACATGGCTATCTTCAAGGAAGAATCCACTTTGAATGGTTTATTTAGTTCACATTATGTACAATATAATCTGACAGATTCAAACCATACTTTTGCAATGTGTATGTCTAAAGAAATGCAGTCCTGTGCCACAACCATTAGACACTATATCCGTATTGCTCCGACAATGCCACTACTGAAAATAACAAATGTGAACATTCTTTTGGGAGAGATTGATTCTGTAGTAGCGTTTAGTACCATGAATGACAGCTTCTTTAATTACTGTCATTAATGAATTTTACTTTTAAGACCAGGACAAAACTATTTGAAGTCTCATCTAGCAAAAACATATTGGGAAAGAAAAAAGGAAATATGTATTTTGATCAGAACATGACTAACATAATTTTGCTTAAAAAAAAAAAGGTTCAAAATTTGAGTTTCAAAAAGTTTTAAGCAATTGTAACATCTTTGAAATAGGTGGTCTTTTCTCTCTCTAGATGGTGATGGTTTCTCCCACCTCTGAACATGCTGTAGAATTTAATCTCCGTCTCCCATAAGAAAAGGCGACTTTGGTGTGGTGTTTAAGTTGTATCCTTATTTTACCTTCCTGATGAGATATGAAACTGTTGAGAACAGAATCTTGCTTGTTTAACAATTAATGTCACTTGGTTCAGTGCAATTGGTGCTTAGATAAATAACCGCAGGTCTTCACTTTCCTAAGTCCCACGTCAGTTAATCTTTTAATAATGGTGTCATTTTCAACCTTAGTCCGGGATCCAGGAAAACCTTATTGGATAGTACTAGAACTCCCTGCTTACCAGCTAGTGGGACTTGAAGAAAATCTTTATTGGCATGCGCAAGTTGAGGGGACTAGTCTAGAAAGATTAGAAATTATTTGTCTCCTCTTATTCTATTACTTTCTTTTGAACATTTGTAAGTTATTTATCTTGTTTTCATTATGTTGGTTGCTTCAATGTCTTACTATATTTTCAGTCAGATCTATTTCTCTATAAGCACTGTGTAATTCAGTCATCATTTATAAGATGATTTTGTCTTTTTCTTGAAATTTAAATGATTTTAATCATCTCTAGTTTTATATCTTTAGTTTTATCATCATTTCTATTCTTAACTTTCTGATTTGGTGTGCACTACACATCTGCTAAACCATTTTGTTTAATGTATATTAGTATACAGAATTATGGTTTTATTTAGTTTCATAGTGGAGGCTTTTATTAATATTTTGATCAGTCAATACGTTTGATTATTAACTTTCTGGTTTTCTGTCTTTGATCAATTTGCAGAGTATTTCTTGCCATTTTGTTGTTTTTCATTTTCAAATATTATAGAACTTTCTTGACCAATAATGCTAAGTAAAATATGAAGAAGGAGTAAGGGTTTGAAGAGTATACCAAGTTCCTTACTTTCATTAGCTCTCTTTTATTGATATAGAAATGTTCAATTTCTTTAATAAACTCCAATTATGGTCTCCAGGGAATGGGTTGGTGCAGCTTCTGACTCCATGATCTATTTTTTTGTTTGTTTGTTTCTATGGGATACTCAATAATCATTGGTTTCTTTTTTTTTTCACCAAATCTCCAACATATGTCATCTCCTCCCCCATTAATTTCACATACTCTAGAAGTTCCCATCTAAGGTCCTGTGCATTTTCAATCCTCTTCCTTTTGAAACAGAGTTCTAATTCAAAAGAATTATAATTGTTTCTGCTTTTAGTATTTTCCACTAAGGATATAATTAACTAATATTGGAAATTAGGTTATCTATGTTGCATGACAACTATCAATAGTAATCTCTTTTTGCCCTGACCAGTGTGGCTCAATTTGTTGGGCATTGTCCTGCAAAACAAAAGTCGCGGTTCAATTCCCAGTCAGGGTACATGTCTGGGTTGCAGGTTTGGTGCCTGGCTGGCACATGTATGAGAAGCAACTAACTGATTTTCTCTCTCACGTTGTTTTTCCCCCTGTCCCTCTTCCTCCCTTCCACTCTCTCTAAAAATAAATAAATGAATTATTAATAAAATAGTAATCTCTTTTCTGTGCAACATAAACCCAACTTGAAACTATCAGGATATCAGAGATTACTTCTAGTTTGAGGTGTTCATTCTTGCAAGTGCATATAGACAGAAATTTCTGAATTATTTTATCTGCTTATGCTATACAAGGTCTGTCCAGAAAAAGTCTAGCCATTATGAATGTAACAAGAATGGTTTGCACAACACCGATGTACCTGTGCAGTCAAGGAGAGTGGACTAGAGTGTGCATACGTGAGCAATGACAACTTCACTATACTAGTCATTGGAGGTGGTAGACGCTGTTGAGTGAGCATGTGTACTGTGTGGCCATCGCATTCAAAATGACTGATCGAGTAGACGAACAAATCTGTATCAGATTTTGTATTAAGCCTGAACATTCCTTCAGAGGATGTCTTTGGATAATTCAGAAGGCTACAGCTATGGGCAACTGGTGATTGGCAGCTTCATCACAACAACATACCCACTTACACGTCACGTCCCTTGCAGAGTTTTTTTGGCAAAACATAAATCACCCAGGTGACTCAGCCTTCCTGAAGCCCAGTTGTAGTACCCTGTGACTTCTGGATTTTCCCAAAATTAAAATCACCCTTGAAAGGGAAGAGATTTCGGACCATCAGTGAGATTCAGGAAAATACAATGGGGCAGCTGATGGCAATTGGGAGAACTGTGTGAGGTCCCTACTTTAAAGGGGACTGAGGTGTCATTGTCCTATGTACAGTGTTTCTTGTATCTTGTATTTTCTTCAATAAATGTATCTATTTTTCATACTACATGGCTGGATACCTTCTGGACAGACCTCGTATATGTGGGTTATGGATGGTTTTATTTGCTCTATGTTATAAACCGCATGGTTTGTAGAAGATTCGTGGATGTATGTTGAGATACCTGAATTAAATCTGTCATGGCGACCAGCTGTACAGTGACTTTTAGAGTTATGTAACTAACCATTCTATCGTGTCTTATTTAATATTCACTTTAGGATATCCAGCTTGCTTATTTTATATTCTTGGATGTCCAAGAGATTTTCTTTGCTGTGCCCACCAGTTGAAATATACCTGATTCTATGCTAAGCATATAATACATAAGTATTAACTTAAAATTTGCTCAAGAGAATGCAGATTATTTCAACTAATTTTTATCACTAAATATATGCATTAGTACCCAGCATAAAATGTGTTCTAACAGAATTTTTACTATAAAAAATACATTTTTGAGACAGCTATCTGTGTGTGAAAACAAATCTAAGTGGGTTTTAGACCATGACACCTACCTGTAAATGACTCCATACGTTCAAGCGCCATCACTACTGCTAAGCAAATAAAGAAATCAAATATATTGATATTATAATGCACAAGTTCAAAGTCTTAGAAGGCAGCAATTGTGTAGTGTTCAGAACATGCGTTTTGACACTAAATTGATTTGTTTTCATTTTGTTTTGCTATTTTCTAAACCCTCTCTAAATTAGTTACTACAGTAGTACTTTTTATTTTTAATTATAAAGTAGATTAATAATACCTAAATTATGAAATACAGTCATATTTAAATGAGACAATATAGTAAAAGCACCTAGAAAATTATTAATGATGCAATGGTGCATACTAATGGTGCAATGATGGCCAGAGGAAAGTGGGGGCAGGGTCTGGTTGGGGGTGGATAGAGTGGGGGAGGGGAAATGGGGACATCTGTAATACTGTCAAGAATAAAAATAAAGGAAAAATAAAACACACATACACGAAAGAAAAAAATTGTACCTTCCTCTTCCCTCAGAGGAATTCATATTGCACATCAAGAGCCCTATAGCCACCATTGTTTCTCTAATTCTAGCTACCCTTAAATTTATCCAAACGCTAATTTCTCTCACCCTGGATTTAGCGATCACTGTGATATAAATAACACACTTACTAAAAATTCACAAACGTAGATGTTGTGGTAATCGACTACTTGATGTTACGGATTGTTATTTCCATTTTCAAACTGGAGAAATGTAATAGTAAAGTCTTGCTCCAAATTCCAGTTGCTAGGGGAACTCCAATTCCTGTGTTCTCTGTATATTAAGATTTTATTCACTGACAAGGTATTTTCTAAAAGCTCATTATTACATGCACAAAGGTATAATACTTTAAGTGCAGTGATTCTGATTTAAACAAATGTAATAGAACTGCTAGTGGGATTCATAGTACCCAATATTCATCCTGGAATATACTTCATAGATTGCTTGTTTATATTTTGAAATGAATAAGGTTTTATATATGAAGAGACAAATCTGCACATTAAAAAATCAATGTTTCTCATGATACACACTTGGTACTTTTGCTGGGAATACTACAGCTGGCGTAACCTAGTTAAAGTAGTATGATTTACTTGACTACGTGCATAGTCCTTTTGGAGTTAAAAGTGCCACTGAAAACATGCAAAGAAGAGCAATGATCTTGCATTTGTGACCTTCAAAGACACTTTTTGCTCTACTTACCCTCAAAGCTGGGATGATAACCTTTCCTCTGGCTATTTGAATGCTTCTTAGCTTCGAAAAACAGAAAGGTGGGGGGAAAATGAAGAAAGAGAGGTATAAAGGGAGGTACATTCTGTCACAGAAACTCTGCTGAAAAATCCTCAACAAGCAGAATGCATTGAAAAACTCAAGCATTACTAAAGAGTACATTCCCCACTAGTCAGTAGATTTTGCTTCCTATTTGTCACTGCCACCTTGGAGAGCAGTGAGCATTAATAATGCATGGGTGCTAGGAATGTATTAGCAACTAACCTTGTGAAGAAAATCAGCTGGGGACCCAGAAGAGCTGTGCAAGAGAGAGAGAGAGAGAGACAGAGACAGAGACAGAGACAGAGACATAGAGAGACAGAGAGAGACAGAGAGAGAGGGAACACACATGCTCTGAAGAATCCTTCCTATTCATTGACGAGATTTGGAGAGCAGCATCAGATATGTAGGCAATTATGTATCATACATAGAAAATAGAAATCCTTAGAATGGGGCCATAATTGATCAAACTCACAAGTTTCAACATCTCCATCAAGTTTATTGCTCACCCTTATGTAACATAAAGAAACACATCTGGGGGATTAGTGTATTTATACATTTAGAGAAATAAGGTGTTTTACTAAACAATATCTTAGACATCTTCCTTAAAGAAAATGAGCTACTGTTTAAAAGTGTTATGTGGTAATTTGAGATCTACTTTAGTATGTAATGTACATCAAAGCTAATGGATTGTGATAAGTGAGTGACAGTTCTGATCCCAAATTTCCATAAAACAAACAAGCAAACATCCAGAGATATCATAGCTGAGAAAAGTAAGGTTGCTCAGGTTTCAGAAGAAAATTTTAACTTTATAAAAATTTCATTTAACTGTTTTAATTGGAAACCAAGTCAGTTTTCTTTTCCTTTTTTTTTTGTGTGTGTGTGTGTGTGTGTGAAATTATGACTAGGCCGTGAAAATGCTGCCACGTGATCACATTGCTGGTTCAGGGCTTTAGGTGTTATGGGGAGGACCCCATCCCGAGACTGCTCTGTGCTCTGTCCTGTCCACTTCTTTACCACCCCCCCCAATAAGTGCCAATATCATACCCATTCCACAATGATGTGTCCATTCTTTTTTAGTTTATTGTGAAATACATTAGATCATATTTGTAAACACTTATATTTTAAGCCTACCAACTTCAATTCAAATTATTTAATTATTTCACTGGGATTTATATTGAAAACTTAGGAAAATTTTATTAAACATAAAAATATATTGATATGAAATGTTTTTAATTTGTTTACTATGGATGTTTAGAGCCTAATATTTTTTTCTTACTTTTATTATAAAAATGTCAATCCTACTGAGTAGTTGGGAGAATTTTGTATGTATTTTAATACATTTCATATATTCAACACATAGATTATACAATTAACACCTAACTATACTTGATTTATCATATGTTTAATCATTCCCTTCTTAATTATCCACCAGTCCATTTCATTATATTTTATAATCTCAAAGTAAGTTGCAGATACTACTATACTGTGTCCTGAATATTTCAGAATTCTTGTCATTAGCTAGATTTCAATATTTATTTATACTTCTTTTTATATAAAATTTACATACAATGAAAGAAATTCAAATCATAGACACATAAATGAATGAGTTCTGTCGAATACATACAGCTGTGTAACCCAAATCCTATTCAAGATATTGAATGTTGTTATCAACTTACTTACTATTTTCTTACTTCTCTGACATTTATTTTATTTTGAAGAACAAGTCCAATGACTACAGCTTACAGATATTCCTGCAAAAAGTGCTTATTCAAGATTTAAGAAGACTAGATTTTTGTATCCTAAGATGATCGCATGTTTAAGATATGAAGATTCTAAGGGAATTGCTTCACTACCAGTTTCTCCTATTCATTGCAATTGTTCTCTTGAGAAATGAGTAATTTCATTCTATTAGTTTCTTAACAGTTTTTGTTGAACTTAAGTAAATTTTCACACATCCTTCTTTAATTATTATCATTAGCATCATTATTATTTTTTCACTTAATTTCTCATTTGGGATAGCATCCCAGAATAATTTCATTTTATTGTGGCAATCTTCCCCTCCTAAGCTCTTTCTTCTCCTCCCTTTTCCCTTCCCCTAATATACTATCTCACATTCGAAGGAAACCTAATGAGATAGTTACTAAATTCATTTGTGTTGCTTAAAGCTCACAATATATACTCATTAAATGTTTTTCACAGAAGAATTTCAGAGATAAATGAATAACTGATATGGAAATGACTTGTCACATTTATTTACATATTACCTGAGTCTGTGAAGCCAATAAAAGAATATTTCATAGTCATTTTTTCAGAAATGCATTTAAATTTTTATTATCAACTCATGTGGATAATAAATAGCAAAGATATCTCAAGAATAAAACTTATTCAAACTAAAAAATATATACTTTTAAATTTTATAATCACTTCATTCATTGAAGGCTTGACTTGTCTGAACTTTTTTTTGTTTTTTCTTTTTAACAGAAGTCAGAACTTCCTTGGAGTTGGAGAAACATTTCTTCATTGTTTCTTATCTATATCCTCATTGCTCAGTTGCTTAGATTTATTAGTTTATTGTGTTTCCCACCTTCTTTTTCATTACGAAAAGCAGTTCCCAATTTGGCAAGCACTTTAGATTTGATCATTTGAGGCATCCATGACAAGAAGTTTGTGTAAGCAGGCCTATTACAGCTCCTCTCTTTCATTCCACAACCCATAGGAGGAGAAGCAATAAGGAATATGTAACTGAAAGTAGTAGGGATAACAGCAATATGCATTGTGGTTTCCTGAGAATTCAGTTCATTCAGGTCACAAATTTCACACATGCTCCTGCTACTTTGAGTAGAGGCAGGAACATGGAGGAAGAATGATAGGAAAAAGAGTAATATAATCTGGGGAAAGATAAAACTACTTAACCCTTTCCAGAAATATTTTATTTCTTCATTTATTGTATATTTAACAATAAATGAAATAAAATAAAATGATAAATAATATAATATCTAACTGAATTATTTAAAATTAAAAATAAAATCATTTATTTCATTTTTAAGTTTCTAGATGACGAAAAGCCCCCTGCTTCCTTAAAAATTTTACAAATAGCAAGAGCAATGTTTTGCACATATTGGATGTTCAATTATATCAAATTCGTAAGAAAAGGAGATTATCTGTTGTTTTGTCAGTCAGGAGACTACCGTAATAACTCTTTTTGTCTCACTACATCACATCTTTTACTTGTTTCTAATGCCAAAGAAAGAAGAGCCACACTTAATTGTTTTACACTAAGAATTGAAAAGAAAGAGCAATGAAGCACTTGGCTGGTTTTGTTTGGATAAAATTTTATTTACTATAGTAGGAAAATATGTGTGGAAGAAGGTATACATTTTCCTAAGTTAAAACGGCTGTTTTTCAATTAAAATTAATTGATCTTTTCTGAAAACATTAATACAAACAGTATGAAGACATATTATGCTTTATAACAAAACTTTATTTTTAATATTATTTTTAAATATTTTTATTATACTATTACAGTTATCTCCTTTTTCCTCCTTTTCCCCCTCTACCTAGTATCCCCCATTTCTTCTGGCTATTCCCCCATTAGTTCATGTTCATGGGTCATGCATATAGGTTCTTTGGCTACTCCATTTCTTATATTGTTCTTAACATCCCCCTGTGTATTCAGTAACTACCAATTTGTACTTCTTAATCCCTACAACTTTTCCTCCATTCTTCCAACTGATAACCCTCCAAATGATCTCCATATTTATGTCTGTTTCTGCTCATTTGCTTACTTTGTTTTTTTTAAATTCAGTCATTGATACTTGCTAATTTATTCCCATTTTAATGCTCATAGTTTTGATCTTCTTTTTCTTAAATAAGTCCCATTAACATTACATAATAATGGGTTGGTGATGATGAACTCCTTTAGCTTTACCTTGTCTTGGAAGCACTTTATCAGCCCTTTGATTCTAAATGGTAGTTTTGCTGGATGGAGTAATCGAGTTTGTAGGTCCTTGCTTTTCATCACTTTGAATACTTCTTGCCAGTCCCTTCTTGCCTGCAAGTTCCTTTTGAGAAATCAGCTGGTAGTCTTATGAGAACTCCTTTGTGGGTAACTTTCTGCTTTTCTCTTGCTGCTTTTAAGATTCTCTCTTTATCTATAACCTTTGGCATTTTAGTTATGATGTGTCTTGGTGTGGTCCTCTTTGGGTCCATCTTGTTTGGGACTCTCTCTATTTCTTGGACTTGTATGTCTATTTCCTTCACCAAATTAAGGAAGTTTTGTTTCATTATTTTTTCAAATAAGTTTTCAATTTCTTGCTCTTTCTCTTCTCTTTCTGGTACCCTTATGATTCAAATGTTACATTTGAAGGTGTCCCAGACTTTCCTTACCCTATGTTCATGGTTTTTTTTTTTATTCCTTTTTCCTCTTGTTTTGATTGAATATTTTTTCCTCCTTATTTCCAAATCATTAATTTGATTCTTGGCTTCATCCACTCCACTATTGATTCCAGATACATTTTTCTTGATTTTACTTAGAATAATCTTCATTTCTGCCTGGGTATTTTTACATGTTATTGAAGTACTTGATGAGCTCCTTGAGCATCCTGAAAACAAGTGTTTGAAACTCTGCATCTAATAGATTGCTTAACTCCATTTTGTTCAGTTCTTTTTCTGGAGTTTTGTTCTGCTCTTTCATTGGGCCATATTGTGTCATCTCCTCATTTTGGCAGCCTCCATGTATATGTATTAGGTAGAGCTGTTTTGACTTCCTATTTAGTAGAATGACCTATGATAGAAAAGCACACCTGTAAGTTGGATGGGGCAGAGCTTAAGTAATCACCAGGGTAGGGTAATCCATGTGAACCAGGTTGATGGAATCTCAGATATTGTGTTGCTGCTCTGTGGCTCTGTGTAAGGGAGGGCTCAGTAAAGAGACAATGGCCACTACCTGCCCTCTGGAGTTTTGTCTGGGTGGAAGATATCCCGTAACATTTACCTTGATGCCAGACACTTCAGTTTCTTCCCATATGACATTGGTGCCCTTCCAGCCATTGCTCTAGTGCTGCAGCCCAGAGGGAATGAGTCTGCGTCAGTCCTAAGCCCATTGTGGGCCTTTAAGAGGAGACTCCTGGGAATCACACAGTTTCTTCTGCCATCCCAATCCCCACTGGTTTTATAGTCAGAAGTTATAGGGATTTACCTTCCTAGCACTGGAATCCTGAGCTGGGTGGTCCGGTATGGGACTGGGATCCCTCATTCCTAAGGTATCCCTACCAACTTTTATCCACCACATGTGGGTATGGGACTGCTCATTATGCATTTCCATGTCTCTGACCCTCCTAGCCTCCTACTTGTCGGGATGAATGTGATTTCTTTAATTCCTTAGTTGTAGGACTTCCATACAGCTTGATTATATGATTATTTTTTTCTGGGTTATGGTTGTTTTACAATTTAGTTGTAATTCTTGCTGTGGTTGTGTGAGGAAATGAACCATGTTTACCTACGCTTTCATCTTAAACAGAAGTCAAGAAATACAACAAAATTTTTCAAAGACTTAAATACCATCTAATATGAACATATATAAATAAATTATTCTGATAAAAAAAACATCAATGTGTACCCATATAAATGGAATTCTTCATTTTACAACATAGCTAATCTAATTCTCAAAAATAAATCAACCATTGGAAATAGCTGATAACCTCACACATTTTGTTAACATTTTGAATATTTGAACAGAAATTTAATTTCTTTGACTTTAAGTGAGGGATTGTAATTAATATATTCTTCATATAGGGGTTCCATAGAAACACATAGATCCTGGCCTTCCTTTCCCAACTAGGTGTTTTTAGCTGAGAGAATAAGATTTCCTTACTGCTATCTTAAAAAAATATATATCTCAATACTTTTTTAAAAATAAATTTATTCCCATTAGGATTATCCAATTCTTTTTAACACATTTTTAAAACTCCCTATCTGGTCCAATCCCAGTATTTCTTTTTAGGACATAGTTCAGTAATTATTTTTTAAAACAAGAAAAATTGTGTCCTAGGGAAATAGTAACAGAAAGTTCAATTAAAACATCATTACGGTGGTGCCATGCACCAACATAAAGCCAAGGGATGTGCAATGAATGTGAACAAGAGCTGTACTTTCCTTATTAGCTAAATTTAAGATGATCCACTTTCCCTCTATTTAGAATGTGCTACTGTAAAAAATCCTAACAGATTGGGTTGGCCAGAAAATTAATTTTGTTTTTTTTTCTGTAAGATGGCTCTAGTACTGCTTATTTGTCTTTAACTTTGTTCGAAGCAATTTTGTTAGATTGTATTGTGACAGTTGTCATAACAACATGCATTTAAAAAAATCTTATCAAAATTGGTGAATTTCTGTGACACAATTTTAATATGGAATATGGAAGAAAATATGTAACATTTTGACATATTATGCTTGATTATTTCAAGATAGGTAAAAATGCAACTGAAATGCAAAAAAAGTAATAAAGTTTTGTGCGCTGTATGAAGAAGGTGCTCTGCCTGACTGAAAGTGTCAAAAGTGTTTTGGCAAGTTTCATGTTGGAGATTTGTCACTGGACAATGCTCTACTATTTGGTAGACCACTCAAAGTTGATAGCAATCAAATCAAGACATTTATTGAAAATAATCAAAGTTATATCATGTGGAAGATAGCTGACATATTCAAAATATCCAAATCAATAAGGTTATTGGTGACATAGAAAAATGTGTCTTTTATTTTACAGAAAAAACTAAACAAACTTTTGGCCAACCTAATATTTTCTTGTTCCACTAAATTGTTGGTTAATAAACTGATTATTTTCCATTAAAATTATTCTACTTGTAAAATTAGTAGCTAAATAATTTCTTTATCAGTCTATTAAAATGCGTATTAATTCAAATATGAACATAAAAGCCCATTCATTTAAGAAAAGAGGGAGCATAAAACATAAAAATACATAAATTAGATAGCAAGTTATAAAGCATACTGCAGTATGTTTAAAATGTGATAGATGGACTGGAAAAAATGAGCAGACAAAGAAGAATCTGGAGTGCTGAGAGGGTATATGGACTGCAATTTTAAATGGGTGCTTGGGGTGTAATCTTGAGTGAGAAGTTATCATCTAAGCAACAATTTGAAGAGGTGAGAGATCATGTCACTATTGGGAAAAGTTCTTCTGAATAAAAGCTCTAAAAAGGCCTCGCCTTCACATTAATGGGACTGCCAGAAAGCCAAAGAGAGCTACATGGGGGCTTATTCTACAACTGTGCTTTCAGCAATATCCCCACAACAACTCTTTCTCCTCAGTATGCATGCACACACTCAAAGACGATGACGGTAGATGACAGATAGATAGATAGGTAGGTAGATAGATAGATAGAAGATAGATGTAAGATCATAGACCATAATAAATACCCAGGCAAACAACCGGATATCTGGGTTGTTTTTCTTTTTTTTTTTTTTTTTTACAAATTAGACAAGATGTCAGGATAGCCAATATTTCCCTACTGCAATTAGTGTCCAAAAATAAAGTCCCTTTTATTTTAACATGTATTGATTTGCAGCACAAAAACCTGTAAAAATAAATACTAAGCAACAAAGAAGCGATGTAGGAATCAATTCATGTTTTTTCATATAGATTCTTCACCAACAAGAGACTTAGCAACTCTCTCATGCACTAACAGAGAATATATTACATGCAGGCAACACAAATGTAGCATCAGGAAAAAAAATGATATCAAATTAAAAAAGAAACTTCTGGAGATTTCTAAAACAAGAGCCAGTAAAAAAAAATTCAATATTGACTAGAAAATAGAAAAAAATCATTGTAATTCAAAAGCAAAATTCCTGGAAGCTTTGAAATACAAATATGCCAAATTAGGTGGTCTAACAGTCAATTTGTTTCACAACAGAAACTGGGAAACTGGGATGTGGGAAGACACATGCATTGACAATGGTAAAGATTTCCCTGATTACTCTGCTCAATGACAACAAGGAGTTCTAGACTATGCACATTACTGTAGTGTTTCAGAACACTAAGTATAACTAGACAATATTAAAAATTGTACAGAAGAAAAAGCTTATCTATAAAAATTGTACTGGCATTGTAATTTTCATCAGTGTCATAGGATGTTAGAAGAAAAAGGTGCAAAAATTTAAAATATTATACTCAGACAAACTGTCATTCAAGTGAATATATAAAAATTTCAAATACACAAGGCCTCAGAAATTTTACCTTCAATGCATTTTTAATACAGAGATATGAGAAGATAAATTACAGCAAACCAAAGAAGTCAACCCTAAAAGATGGAGGTAGGTAATCCAAGAGACAATGACTGAAAATCTGCATATCAGTGAAGAGAAGTGTGAGGGGACAAACTCTGCCACAAAAATAAGAGACAAATGTCCGTCCCAGGTGGGGAAGGAGGAATACAGCTTTCACAGAAAAATCTGATATATATAGGTTACAAAAAATAACAAATTCTGATTGAGAGTTTGGAAATAATTGGAGGTCTGATAAAGTCTGCTGATGGATAAAAAGAAAATTACAAATGCCCAGAAACGCAAAAATGCAAGGAAATGATATAGGAAAATCATGGTCCAAATATAAAATAAATTAAAATAAAATGTGTCTATAATAAATGAGTCCTAATAAATATTTGAAGAATAAATAAATGCATGAATCTTGAAAATGGAAAAGTGCAAGTGTAACTGAAGGAAGGTAAGATGTACCAAAAGAAAGAAAGGAAGAGGAAAATGTAAGTTTGACAAGCCTCAACTTGCAAAACGAGAGTCAGAAGACGCTATTAAAAGAGGACAGAAATATAAGTTTGAATAGATCACTTACACTGCAACAGTAACCAATTGAAAAACTAAAAATAGTAAATGGATACAAACACTGGCAGGAGAATAGAGAATTATGAATGTAGAATGATTACTCATATATCAACTCACTGGTTATTTTCTGGCCTAGAGACATAAATATATTGTAAAACTTTGTAAGAGTACTTTCCAAAAGAATTAAAATTATAGTTATTGGATTATGCTGAGTACAAGAAGCCAAATACAAATCGTTAAATACTGTATGTTTCTTATTTATCTGACATATGAAGAATAGGTAAATCAGCAGAGACAGGGTACAACTTGGTGTTGCCCCGTTGAAGGGGCGTCGGTGGTGGTGACAGCTTCACGGTGTGAGGTTTCCTTTTCGGGTGCTGAAATGTTTTGGAACTAGATCGAGATGATGGATGCATAACATTGTGAATGTACAAAACACCCTTGCATTGTCTGCTTTTAAATGGTTAATTTTATGTTATGTGAATTTTTTTCTCCATAAAAACATAATCTTTACTAAAAAAATCGGAATATAGGATTGGAATGGCAGGGGAAGAAGCCAGAGACTATTTGTTTTCAACTGAAACCTATTTGTTCTATGGGATATATTATGTTATGCATGTATTATTTTGATAAATATTTCTTAAAATTATTTCCAAATAAAACAAATTCAGCCAAGATGAGAGGGACAAAAGTTCTGTCTCTACAGAGAACAGAGGAAACGGAACAGTAAAATGTCTGGTTTATTAGATTGTAAATGGATGCAAATATGCTTGAAACATAATCTTTTTTTCTTTTTTACTTTCAGATGATATAAATGGATTTCAGCTATTTGTTTCAATTATATGCTTATGGAATTAAATGAATGCATATATATTTCAGATAAGTATGATGAACAATAAGAAATCTATAAAGTGAGCATCAAATGTACTTATTTAATTCACCATAATCCTACTGTAAT
This sequence comes from Micronycteris hirsuta, assembly GCA_004026765.1. Lineage (NCBI taxonomy): Eukaryota > Metazoa > Chordata > Mammalia > Chiroptera > Phyllostomidae > Micronycteris > Micronycteris hirsuta. Next base: position 197,167 of record PVJI01000858.1, read on the forward strand.
CTGCACTCAAAGCTTTGTGTGTTAATTAAGAAGGGATATGAATCTCTACATTTCCTTTATCCCTGCCTTTTAGTAGTGACTTGGTAGTATCTCCTAATGGACTTTGTTGTCTGATGAACTGAATTACTGTGTTCTCTGCATAGGACTCTGCTAAATCATCTAAGGTATTTGAGAGAGTAACCTTCCTTTAAACAATAGAACTGGGGACAAATCATAAAAAAGTTGACCTTTGATGGAAAAGGACAATCAATGTTTTGTTTGTAGCTTTTCAAAAAGATAAAGCAGTCTTGTTTTCCAAACATAATTTTATTTGTATTTAAAGCAAAAATGAAGAAAATTTTCATGATGAAGATAGAATAATATTCCCTGCTCTTCAGACTTTGAATATAGTTATTTCCTCTAAAAGTAGAATTTTGCCTTCCAAAATCTTATTTCTACCTCTAAAAGTTTTAGTTGCTATCTAGAGACACACTTTGGACTATCATTTTTTTAAAAGAAGTAAATTCTGTTTGAATTTATAATGATGACATCTTCTAAATATGCATATTTCAAAATTTTCATGATTTGAAAGTGGAACTTAATGAAATGGAAGTCTGGTTGGTAATTATACCCAGCTCCGCCAGAGAGTTCCTGGTGCTGTCAGCCTGTTTGGTCATGGGTAGCTAAGCAACACAGCCAACTAGCACCTTGGTGGAGAATATTTTTAGCTTCATTGCACATTTTCCATTCATCTATTGGAGATTGATTTATTTTGCAATTTATTTTGAGACTCCACTACCTAGAATAAAAGGTATACCATTGTACCAAAGGAAATGTACAAATTGGAATTTTAAAAAGACATAATACTCTCCATGATTTGATAATACACAATATAAATATTATTGGAAAGTTAAACATTATACTTTTTCAAAAAAGAGCAAATACTTCTAAAGCTTGTAAATAATTGCTCATTAATAAATAAAAAAGTTGAGTTATGTGTTCATGAGTGAAGACACTGATACATCAAAAGTTAAATAATTTAATTTGTTTCTAAACTCTAATTGTCTAGTGACAAGTTCGTGATTGCTTGATAAGTAGCGTATAAATTAGATACTAGGATTATGTTCCCTTGGTAAACAACATTTCCAGGGCTGAAAAGAAATATAACAAGTTGTCAGAAATCTTAAATGCCAGAGTAGCAACGGGCAGAAAGCTCTTGGAGTAGTTCATTGCATTTCCAGACCCCTGTGTCCTGTGCTGCACCTGGAAGGATGCTGATGGCCACAAAGAACATTTACTCTATCAGGTCCCACCGGTCCATTTCCACCCACTAGGTCTGATGAGACAGTTTCTCTCTTTAAGGTAAGCTGCTATTCACATATCACAAATAGGAAATTGCACGGCTTACAGAGGATAAACAATCAACAAATAAACAAAGGATGTCCAGAATTGATGACTGTGAAGGGTTCAAATATCAGCTCAACAATTAATACCTACGTTCCTAAATTAGATACTTACTTTCCCCTCTACTTAGTATCCTCACTTACGTAGTGAAGTGATGCTTTCTATCGTTCAGAGTGTTACTGAAAAGTGAATGAAGTACATTCGATATTTGACACAAATTAGGCTACTTAAATGTGGCCCCAGTCTGTTCCCACCCTTTGTAAGTGGACACAATGATCAAGTACTGATAATGACTTAAACATTTGTCATAATCATTCCTGTTATCGTTAATACAGTTTAGGAAGCCATCAACTCTAAGCATCATCACTGTTTTCTTAAGAGGAATAATCAATCTTTCAGTAACAGAATTGCTGTTATTTCCTCCAAAAAGTAAAAATTGACCTAGGGTAACTGAATATAAAGAAGAATTTTATAAACTTAGGCTTCTCATGATTAAAAACCTACTGAACATTTTAAATTTTAAAACACTTCTAAAATGTATTTCCTGCTTCATTTAAATATGATTATAGCTTGTTTAATAGAATAAAACCCTCTTTTAAGGGAGACCATTTATAAGGATTTCCTGTGTGATTGATTTAAGAGTCTAGAATCATGATTCAGTTTCCCAGGTTATGTGCTTGATAGTGTTCAGTGTGTTTCTTAAATAATATCTTAAAGAGTAGGGGATTGCTGTCTGTAGAAGCTGAACAGCCCCATGTATCCTCTGTGAATTGATAGTGGAGACTGACAGTTTTGAGGAAGTTTTCCACGCTACTCCATTTTTAGATAATAACTAAGTTTAAAGAGCGTTAGCATTAATATTTGGCGAACGTGACCGTGTCAGGATGATGATGATGTTGCCTCCTGAAGGGGTGCTCAGGCTCAATGCTAGCACAGTAGCGGAGGAGATGACTAATTTTAGCTTAATTTACTCTCGTTTGTGTTCCTTTCTGGGTATGCTGAATAAGGTATAACCTGACCCCTGCTGTTGGGGACAACAAAGAGAGGAAGTCACATAATACATTCCCTTTAGTTCTGAAGTGGAGATAAAATTAAACAATACTAGTGCTTCTTACTACTGGCATAAAAATAAATTGAAAACATTACCGGGAATGCCACTAATTCAAAGCTCCCCAATTACACTTCCAATAGAGACACCCATTTCCTGGTGCTCCGGAGACTTGTGAAAAAAAGGATCAAAATGCAGTGACGTAACTACTGCCCCTATAAAATGAGTGGTAAGTGGAGTAAAAGGTAGCAGAACACTCATACATGAAAATTGCTAGCGGCATCAGGCAATTACAAACTATGAGAAATTGTTTCATTTAATATTTTATGTTAGGTAATAATAAAGACAGATGTTGGAATGCATGATCCGTATTTGAGTACTATTTTTAGCTAAATACATTTCTAAACACAGGAGGAAGGGCATATGACTTTGAGTTATTATACATTAGTATATAAAAGATATACATGTTACTATTAACTATATGTAGAGATTGGTGACACATCCTATTCTGTGCACATTACTTAATTTTATTATTGAGTCACTACTCCCCTATTTAAGATAGTATCTTTATCCGTGGTTCATTATCAAGGTCTATTCAGTTTATATTTGTGTCAGTTCTTATTAATTTTCCGTGACACATTATTGGGTTTAAAGATCATCATATTGTTTCAAACCTATTATTTTCATCTTTTGTTAATTTGAGTATTTGCTTTAAAAGCATTGCTTTTAAAAAATCACTGATTTTTAAAATTTAAATTTGAACCTAAATAAGAAAGCACAAGTGATCTAATCATTTTAAACACAGCTGTTGTTTACCTTGAAATGATATTGATGCTTTGAAAGTTTTAGGTCATTTTTTCCCTTCACTTTAGAGTGGTAGAAGTGTTTAAAAAGCTAATCTTATGCAAATAAGATAAAGAGGTTACCCCAACAGAATCTCCTTTATTTTATTTCCCTTTTTTCTCTTTCTGCAGCAGGATATATCTTATTAGAATGATAATGCAGTTTTTTTTTTAAATATGTCTGTGTTCAGCAACTTGTTTTCTGGGTATCTATTTCTGGCAAATATTAATTACTTTAATACTTAGAATATTATCTGTCAATAATGCTAAACTATGGTAGATATAATTTCTAAAGGATATATGCAATTTATTTTAAATATATCCTTACTGTTTTCATTTTAAAATTGACTTTATCAAACTCTTTTAATCTGTAGATTTTGTTTCACATACTTGCAAAAGTAGAAAATTCCATGTTGTAGAGTAAGTAAGTATGTTGTGCTATAGTTAGGTATTTATTAGTAGGTTTTATTATATGATGATACTTTTCCATGTTATATTATGTATTGAGTAGAAGCAAGGAAGAGCTAACCCCTATTCTTTACAGCCTATTCCAAAAACTCCAAAAAGATGGAAGATTCCCAAACTCTTTTTATGAAGCCTGCATCATCCTAAACCCAAAACCAGATAAAGACATGAAGAAATAAAATTACAGGCCAATATCACAGATGAACATAGATGCTAAAATCCTCAACAAAATATTGTCAAACTGCATCCAGCAAATACATTAAAAAGATCATATACTATGATCAAGTGGGATTCATCCCAGGGATGCAAGGATGGTTCAATATTCACAAATCAATAAACATAATACATCACATAAACAAAAGGAAAGATAAAAATCACATGATTATATTAATAGATGCAGAAAAAGCATTTGATAATGTACAGCACTCATTTATGTATAAAAACACTCAGCAAAGTGGGAATAGTGGGAGCATTCCTCAACGTAATGAAGGCCATCTATGAGAGACCTACAGCTAACATCATACTCCAAGGGCAAAAACTAAAAGCTTTCCCACTAAGATACGGAACAAGACAAGGATGTCTGCTTTCACCACTCCTATTCAACATAGTATTGGAAGTCCTAGCCACAGCAATCAGACAAGAAAAAGAAATAAAAGGCATCCAAATGGGAAAAGAGGAAGTAAAACTGTCATTGTTTGCAGATGATATAATAGTATTCATAGGAAATCCTATAGACTCCACCAAAAAACTTTTTGACCTAATAAATGAATTTATTAACAGTGGGCAAAACAGTGGGATACAAAGTCAACATTCAGAAATCAAAGGCATTTTTGTACACTAGCACTGAAATATCAGAAACAGAAATCAGGGGAAAAAATCCCATTTGATATAGCAACAAGAAAAATAAAGTACTTAGGGATAAACCTAACCAAGGAGGTAAAAGACCTATACTCAAAAAACTACACAACACTGAAGAAAGAAATTAAGGAAGACACAAACAAACGGAAGCATATACTGTGTTCATGGATTGGAAGAATTAACATCATCAAAATGTCTATAACACCCAAAGCAATTTATAGATTCAACACAATCACTATTAAAGTACCAATGGCATATTTCACAGATATAGAACAACACTTCAAAATTTTACATATAACCATAAACAACCCTGAAAAGCTGCAGCAATATTGAGAAAGAAGAACAAAGTAGGAAGAATCATAATACCTGATATCAAACTGTATTACAAGGCCACTGTATTCAATACAGCCTGGTACTGGCATAAGAACAGACACATAGACCAGTGGAACAGAACAGAGAACCCAGAAATAAACTCAAGTCTCCAAAGTCAATTAATATTTGACAAAGGGGGCAGCGGCATAAAATGGAGTAAACATAGTCTCTTCAACAAATGGTGTTGGGAGAGCTGGACAGCTGCATGCAAATAAATGAAACTTGATCACCAACTTATACCATACACAAAGATAAATTCAAGTTGGAGAAAAGACTTAGATATAAGTCATGACACCATAAAAATCCTTCAGGAGAACACAGGCAGGAAAATCTCAGATATTCTATGGAGCAAAATTATGTCCCTAGAGCAAGGGGCATAAAGGAAAGAATAAACAAATGGGACCTCATTAAAATAAAAAGCTTCTGCACAGCTAAAGAAAACAGCAGTAAAATGAAAAGAGAACCAACCATATGGAAAACATATTTGCTGATTGTACCTCAGACAAGGGTTTGATCTGGTGAGAATGGTCATCAAAAATAAAGCAACAAACAACAAGTGTTGAAGAGGATGTGGAAAAAGAACCCTACTGCAATGGTGGTGGGAATGCAGACTGGTGAAGCCACTATGGAAAACAGTGTGGAATTTTCTCAGAAAACTAAAAATGGAACTGCCTTTTGACTTGGCAATTCCACGGCTGGGATTATACCCTAAGAAACCTTAAACACCAATTCATAAGAACCTATGCACCCCAATGTTCATAGTAGCATGAATTACAATAGCCAAGGAATGGAAGCTACCTAAGTGCCCATCAGCAAATGAATGGATCAAAAAACTATGGTACATTTACATGATGGAACACTATGAAGTAGAAAGAAAAAAGGAGCTCCTACCCTTTGTGACAGCATGGATGGAACTGGAGAGCATTGTGCTAAGTGAAATAAGCCAGGCAGTGAAAGAAAGTACCATGTGATCTCACCTTTAGCTTGAACCTAATCAACAAAACAAACAAGCAAGAAAAATATAACCAGAGACATTGAAATTAAAGAACAAACTGACAGTAACCAGAGGGGAGGTGGGAGAGAATAATGAGAGGAAAAGTGTGAAGGGTTTACAGGAACAACTATAAAGGACACATGGACAAAACCAAGTGGAGGGTGGAATCTGGAGGGAGGATGGGGTGGCTGGGGTGGGGGGGAGTGGTGAGGGAAAAGGCAGACACCTGTACTTGAACATCAGTTAAAAAAAAAAAAAAAAGAAATAACATAGTGTAGTGAGTGACATTATGAAATTTGGTGTCAGAATATAAAATGTGACAAGATAGTTACCACTTTTGGATCTAAGTTTTCTCATATGAAAATGAACATAATCATATATACTCTTGATAACAATAAGACATAAATGAGGTTTTCATGGAAAATACCTAAAATTCAGTTTGGTATGCCACTGAAGTTCAGGAAATAGCAGCTATTATCATTAACTATATTCTGGATTTGACTATAAATTTTTAATTATGCACTGATAGAAATATTTTCATGAAAAAAAGCAAACATATTTAGAATGCACTACCAACCAATAGCCTGTTCTTTTTCTTTTTTCCCCTGGGACATTTTATAAACGAATAAAATTATAAAGCTTAGAGTATAAAATAGATATGGATCTTTTTTCTAAAGTGGATTAATTAAATTCTGTTATTTCAAACTTTGTATTTATCTTCACAAAAATCTTGATTTTTTAAAAAATATGCATGTGGTTTCAAAAATTTGACTATTTCCTTCACTAAGTGTGGGTGGCCTCAACTTATACTCAAAATTTATACAAGGAAGCAGGAGACATGAAATGGAATATATTTCAAAGAATTTAAATAGGATATCCAATTAATTAACATCTGTATTCATTTATGCCTAGCTTTACATTGGATGGATTCTATAGTCTGTGTTCTGCCATGGTTCAGAGCACGGAATTCTTTCTAACTGAAAAAATGGATATAAAATAATCAGTGTAAGAAAGATTGTTCACTTCACCTCCAAGAAAAACTTTGGCTTCTTCACATTAATGTAAAACAAGAAACATTTACTTCATTGGCAGTCATGACATCTATAAATAACTTATGGAGAAGAGGATGAATTTGTAAATATTACAACAATTTCTAGGTCAGAAAATACCTTTGATACTTCAGCATTGTTATGTAATATGAATGGCCTTATGAATGAATACAAGGGAAACAATTGGAATTAATATATTTACTACCTTTTTTTCCCTCAATTTCAGTGATCCTACATTGTAGCCACTGAATAAAATCAATCGCATTGATGGAAATTTGGGCTTGGGGCTATGCTATTTAATATATGGAAATGTCATAATTTAATAGTCTTCTAATACTAATTGCCTCTTTCGATATTCTTCCTGATGTCTCTTTAGACAGACCTAAATTGAACTAGATTATTTCTCCTTCTCACTTCTTATGTAGGAACCTCATTTAAATCTGAACACCAGGTATAAGATGAGCATACCTTGTTTTCACATTGATGCTCTATAATGAATATATTATCCCAGGAAACTTCTTGGCTTACTTTTGCCGTTAACACCACATTTTATAAAGATCTGTGAAGTATTCCCTGAGATGTTACACAGCCTGTTTTCTTTAGACAGTAAATTTTGCAAAATCTTCTTGGCTTTGTATAGGTGATAACAGGAAACAAGAATAATGAGATAAAGCTTCTTCTTTCAAGTTTTTTAATTGAGGAACAAATTATTTCATAGTTTCTCATTAGATATTCTCATGGAATCTAATGACAAGGTGACAACATTCACACCTTAAACAGGTTAATTAATCAGGTAGTAATGAAGTTGGGTGATACCTGAGTGTTGGTGTGCCGAATAATCACAGTTCCTAATAATGTGCTTAAATGTCTGTAAACCTGAGAGGATAAGTTGAAATTCAGATTTTTTCATGTGTTAGCTAATTGGAAAGTAATTTTAATTTAGCACTGTGGGTATAATTTTTAATTGTGATATATATGTGCATATACATATTATACACATATATATTTATACCCATAACTTTATATATTGCTTTTTATCATATGAGTGCATAAGCATAATTATATTTCAGCCTTAACACTTACACAATTTATATTTTGTTTAGCCAATCCATAACATTTTATAATTTAAGTCTCATGGCTCAATTGTGATTTCACTTATGAAACTAGGTAAGAGTGAAATTTTCAGTGATATTTCATAATATGATACTATGTGTGCCAAATGAGATATTATTATCAGGAAGACATTACCAAGGTGGAAATAAGTTTGAGGATCCTGAGTTGCCCCTGCTTAAAAGGATACATTGGAGAGATTTTAGGTTCTTGTCACTTGGATTTCCTTCTTCAATCACCTCAGGAAAGATCAGCGTATTAAGATATATACATCTGATATGCTGAATGTTACCTTATTTATAATCATAGAAGATTATAATAAATATTTGTTTTTCATAATGATTTTGTAGACAAGTGTATTTCTAAGGAAACAGAAGGCTCAGTATACAAGGTATTATTCTCTCAAGAAGTGATCCATCCTTGTGAAATCCATAAAGAATCCAAAATCTGTTTCCTATGTGTAGTATGTGGAATGTCTACACTGCCCTGGTAACAAAATATGGTAGGATAATAAACTAGATAATTAACTCTCAACTAATTAGGATTAAAAAACAAAGAGTGAATGTAAGAAGAAAGGGGGTATTAAAATTAAAATTAGAATAGTTCCATCAACTTTTGATTGTCAAAGTGAGTGAATTGTGGTTAGGAAGGAACCAGAAACTCGAAATACCTCACACTTTAGTGTAATATTGCTCAACAGGCACTTCGTAATCCTATCATTCTAAATGATGGCTTTTCTGGATAGAGTAATCTAGGTCATGGGTCCTTGTTTTTCATGACTTTGAATACTTCTTTCAGCCCCTTCTTGTCTGTAAGGTTTCTTTTGAGAAATCAGCTGATAGTTTTATGGGAATTCCTTTGTAGAAAACTGTCTCCTTTTCTCTTGCTGCTTCTAAGATTCTCTCCTTATCTTTAATCTTGGGTAATGTAATTATGGTGTGCCTTGGTGTGTGCTTCCTTGGGTCCAGCTTTTTTAGGACTCTCTGAGCTTCCTGGGCTTCCTGGAAGTCTATTTCTTTTGCCACACTGGGGAAGTTCTCCTTTATTATTTGTTCAAATAAATTTTCAATTTCTTGCTCCTCCTCTTCTCCTTCTGGCACCCCTAGCATTCAGATGTTGGAATGTTTAAAGTTGTCCCAGAGGTTCATAAGCCTCTCCTCATTTTTTTTAAGTCTTATTTCTTCTTTCTGTTCAGGTTAAATGTTTACTTCTTCCTGCCGTTCCAAATTGTTTACTCTATCCAGCAAAGCTATCGTTTAGAATGGAAGGTCAGATAAAGGGCTTCTCAGATAAGGTAAAGTTCATTATCACCAAGCCCTTATTATATGAAATGTTAAAGGGACTTATCTGAGAAAAAGAAGAAAATTAAAACTATGAACTGTAAAGTGACGACAAACTCACCACTATTAACAACTGAACCTAAAAAACAAAAACTAATCAAAGAACTAGAATAGCAACAGAATCACAGAAATAGAGATCACATGGAGGGGTATCAATGGGGAGGTGGAGGGGTGAGAACAGGGGAAAAGGTACAGGGAATGAGAAGCATAATTAGTAGGTACAAATAGACGGAGGGAGGTTAAGAATATTATAAGGAAATGGAAAAGCCAAAGAACTTATATGTATGACCCATGGACATGAACTAAGAGGGTGGATGCTGGAGAGAGGGGGGTGCAGGGTGGAGGGGGGATAAAGGGGAGAAAAATGGGACAACTATAATAGCATATTCGATACAATATACTTAAAAAATAATCATATCATGATCGCAGCTCACACAGAATGGATGCTACACAGCCAAGCCATAAACCTAAGTCACTAAGAACAGAAAGGGTCATTCAGGAATAGGGAACAAGGCTCTCATTTGAATTTCACTATCTCATTAGGAGCCTTGAGACCTGGGGTTAAAATTCTGCCTCATGGGAACCTGGCAATTAAAACTCAACAGGCACTTTTCTAAAACTCACTGCCTTTGGGAGGTGTCACTTGGCTTATTTTGCTGCGAGTTAAATTCAATCTATAGCCAGTAAGACCTCTGCCTTTGAGTAACTTAAAAATCTCTCATTATGCTTACTTATCTGCCTGCACATATTTGTGCATGTATAATATTCATTTTATTTGGGTCTGTTTATGTACAGGTTGAAAGATGTGTATACATAAGCACACATACCTGCATATTTACCTATACTTAGCTAGTTTGCTTAAGTGTTTTATTTTTTCTTTACTCTTATTTGTTCGTGGATTTGTTTTGTAGAGAAAGCTGTTTTTATTTGTTCTGTTTTGGCTTGAGTTAGACAGGATTCGATGCCCCAAACTTCTGAATGGTGACATCCTTTAGCCACTCACTGTCCTGTTTAATGGCATAATCTTGAGGCCAGAGACTAATTACCCACCTGACTAGAGTACAACATACGTGATTAATTAATCTTGAATTTAAACAATGCAGCAGGTGAAATTCAGCAAATGAGAACAATTAAAAGATTGTATCAATGAAGATCAATATTAAATAATATATAATCATGGAGTCTGGGATTTCAAAACACCCATTTTAAACAAGAAAGAGAATGATAGATTTTCTTATTATAGTTGAGTCTAAACTAAAGTTTTCTAGACCCTATGTGGTCTAACAATTAAATTTTACTCTGCTGCGATATAATGAATGGTGCTTTAGCTACTGAAGTACCTACATATTTTTATTCTTATTTACACATTACAATTACAAGCCATGATCTTTATTCATATTCTATTATGAGTAACTGTCAATAATTCTTATTGATGGAAGGATAAAATGAAGGAATCAAAACAAAATCTTTTATGATATTTCAAAGGCACATAATATTATGCAGTTTACCTTCTTCTCCTAAAAGCAATGTATGGACAGACCAAAACCCCAAAATGCCCTTAAAGCTTTTGTTTCAAAGTGGTATGGTTTTGCTAAGTTGTTGTCAAAAGGGAAAAAAACTAAAGAAACGTGTATATCATTAGCACAACTGTGTTTTGTTATTTTCTTTCGCAAAATAAATTACATAAATGGGGTTTGTATTGTTTGCTATACTTTACTCAGAGATTGGGATAATTAAGTTTCAAGAACTGAGATGCTTTAAAACACATTTAATTTAGTAAAATTGGTAAGGAAGCTACTGCAATTTAAAATAAATAAATAAATAAGGACAAAAGTTTCCTGTGTCTTACCGGGTAATTTGGAGTGAATTTAGACTATGGTATTACAAGTACAAAAGGTAACTAAAAATGCCATTAAATGAAATGTTCCAAGTCCAGGCAATTTCCTTCTTAACAGAAAGTAAAATGCAAACAGAGATTACTAAAGCCCTGCTGTGTTTAATTTAAGTGTATGTAAGCCTTTTACTCACAGTCATTTTGTCTGGAGATAATCACGGCCATCCACCGTGGTCAGGACTGTGAAGCATGGGTTGTCAAAAGTTGCTCACTCTTTGATTCTACCTTGCTAGTGTCAGCCAGGGTTCACATCACACAAGTTCAGCTCATTCATCTTCTGACAGGGTGGGATTCTCCTATTTCTGTCTCCATCAATTTGTTTTTGTTGCCTCCAGACTGCTTGCAGCAACATGGAGTCACGTGTATAACTGCCTGTCCGCCATTGCAAGGCGACACAATTGACCGTGGAAAGGCAAACAGGCCTCTGTAGCTGTGTCGATGTAAAATAATTACAAACATCCTCATCAGTGAATTATTTATGTATATATGCATGGTCTATTCAGTATAAATTTTCAAATGATAAAGCTTGCAAATATAAAATCAGTATTTTTACAATATTCAGACTTCTAGAAATATTTGTTACACACAGAACCCATTTTGAAAAGTAAGCAAAATCTTGATAGTATTTCTCAGCGTTAAACAAGGCACTAAATGCATCTTTTAAATATACAGAGAATTCAAGAGATTAGGAAACAGAGGTGCCAGCTAATAAGACTATTTTTGTTGGAATGATCATTTTTCCAAAATTTTAAAACATATTTCACAATTTGAGATAACAGTATTTTGAAAACAGAGGATGCCATTTATGGAAGATATATACAATACTATTTTGTCATTTCATAGTCAACTTCTGTCAATAATCCCTAGGATAAGCAGAAAAATTGCCATTATATGATAATTGGTTCAATATTATAATTTTTGAAATTACACATTGGGTATTTATTAAGCATCCAAGTATTCATGAATCCCTGGTTCTAGGCTACATATGCAAATAAAATGACAGTGAATAAAATAACAGTTTTTGTCTTCAAGTTAGAACATGAAAAATTGTAAAAATTCCGGAAGGTGTGTGTGTGACACAGACATAAAAATATCTTCTGCTGATGTGGATTTCGTCCTGCAGAATCTGTGGGGGACAGCAACCAAACACGTGAATCAATCTCACCCAGAGACACGCTTGGAGAAGGAGTTTCAGTGCCATGGGTCTTTCTCTTTTAGTCTGGAAAGGCCCGTGGCACCAGAACTCCTTCTCCAAGTGTGTCTCTGGGTGAGATTGATTCACGCATTCGGTTGCGGTCCCCCACGGATTCTGTGGGATGAAATCTGCATCATTCTGCCACTTTTCAATAGAAAGATTCTTAGACATCTGGATAAGTTCTTTCTTAACATGTGAATAAATATTCATGAAATATTACGAGATGACTTTTTTTGTTTTTGTGAATTTTTTTGTTTAATATAACAAATTAATAGTCCCTAAAAATATTTAATATGAACCAGGGTAGCATCATAGGGATGCTTTTATAAATAGAACTGTACAGACTACATTTTCAGAAAGAGAGAGAAGCCCATCATAGATTAGCTGAAATCACTGGCAGTTTTCTTTTTTCTTCCTGAAGGTATTTGCTCTTGGGTTTACATCAAATATTGTACCATTCTCTTGACTTCTTATTACCAATCCTTCATTATGCCAATTCACTGTTATAGATAATAATTCTTTATATTCAACTTGTTCTGTTCAAAAGATTGTACAGTTTCTCTTTCATCATTCAACCTTATTGTTACAAGAGTTTTACTATTTTACAATTCCAAGAGTATTATATGAAGATTTTGTGTTTCCTATTCTTGACATTGTTAACTATTACAACATTTCATCCTTTGATTATTTTGATAAAGTGAAAACACAGTATTTAGCTTTTCTAATTCAAGTTTCTACTTGTGTGTGTGAATTAATTATTCATGGCTTAAAATTCTTTTCTATTGTAATACAGGTTTTACTTGTAAAATCATAATAAATCATTATATGTTAAGAATATGTATCCTATATCTGTGTTGCAAAATTTGAATTAGTAGTTATTCAGCTATCATATTTTTAAAATATCATATACAGTCAGGTGCCGCATAAGTATGTTTTAGTCAACAACAGACTGCGTTTATGAATGTGGTCCCATAAGATTACAATGGAGCTGAGAAATTCCTGTAGCCAAACAATGTTTAAACCGTCATAGTGTTGTAGTGTGACACAATACTCAGGTGTTTGTGAGGATGCTGGTGTAAACAAATCTACTGCACTGCCAGTTGTATAAAGGTACCTGCGATTACAGTGGTAGGCTGTACCATCTAGATTTGTTTAAGTGCACTCCATGATGTTAACACAACAACAAAATTGCCAAAGGGTACATTTCTCAGAACATATCCCTTTCGTTAGGCAAAACATGTATATGTATGTGGATAGAATATATATGTATATACATGCCTGTTTTCATGTATAGACTACATGTTTTAACAGTTTAAAGATTTTGAACACATTTTTTATTTTAATATGGTTTTTACCTTTCATATTTTGCATGGAAGGTCTTTCCATACTTCAGATTTATGTAAACATTCACTTCATTTTAAAATTTATATTATTTTAAAGCTTCTATTGAAATTCTCCATGAAATTAGGGTTTATAGTGTTATCTATTTTTATTATTCTTTTCAAATAATTAGTTAATGGCCCTGTGATGCACATTCAAAAATTATTTTTTCTTCACTGAATTGAAATTCTACTTTCATTATATTCTAAACTATGTGGGTATACATTTATAGTAGTATATGTATATACTTATATACACATATGTGTATATAGTATTTGATAGGATGGGTTTTCTTTTTATTCCATATTTTAATTTGTCATACAGGCTTTTTAAAAAAATCTATTATCTCCTGTTTTTATGCAAATAAACATCAGTATTATTAATGAAGTGAGATATGTTTCTATCTTATCTTCATTTTGAATTGTAATTTTATTAAAACAAAATTATATTTAGTCTTGACTCATGTTTTTTATAAAAAATTTAGTGAAAATATTGTGAATTTAGTTTTATTTTATCATTAATTTTCCTGATACAGGTTTTTCTTAGTCTTTTAATCATGCTATTGCATTTGTTTCCTTCATCTCTTTTATAAACAGCACACTCTTGAACATATTTTTGCAATCAATTCAGCATGCCTTGTTTTAACTTGTTTTTATTTTCTTTTTGTGACAGAATATTCATACTATTATAAGTTCTGCTGTTAGTTCTACCGACATTTTTCAAAGAAATTTAATTAGATATTTTTATATATGGACCCTTTTCTCAGAAGATGCAAATGTTTTCACATTTTGAATATCATTTAAGAGTGACAAGGGTCTTTAATGCAAATCCATGCATTCAAATTTTTTCTTTGATGTTGTTAACTTATAGCTATATGATATTACAGAAGCAAGCAAACTGAAGCAAGTCATAATAATAATGGCATCACATCCCAGGAGGAAAAGCGATTTTAAACATCACAGGGATGCACAAATAAATAGAACTGTGAGACTAAATTTTCAGAGAGAGGAAGCCATCTTCGATTAAGCTGAGATCACTGGCAGTTTTTTCTTTTTTTCTCCTGAAGGTATTTGCTCCTGAGTTTAAATTAAAGACTTTATCTACCATGATGAAAAAAAAAATGGAGCCTTGTATGACTACATATAGTTGCGTGACATGCTGAAATCTAGAATATCTCCGAACCTGGAGATAATTTTCCCTGTGAGACATTTCCGGGTGCCATATTGGCACACAAGCCTGAGGATGTGGGCAAAAAAGGAGAGTAAAATCATTGATTTAGATCCTCCACAGTTTTTATCTATAAGGACATACGAAGAGGCATATAAATGTGACAAATTATAACTCAGAAAGCAAGAATTAGATAATCCAAATAATAGACTTTGAACACAGGGTATTTCATATTTTATTCATAATGGAATATTTCTACAAGAATTAATTTACAAAATTAAATGGATATTAAGATTAACTTGAAGAAATGTAAACATAAAATAAAAATGTATCAAAACGGAAGCAAAGAGGCAGAAATAAAATAATGTGAATAACTATCACTACAACAATAAAACAGAGAATAAATGACATATAAAACATTTAGCTGGCCTAAACTATGTTTAAATACAATACCAAAATAAGGCAAAAGTGAAAATAGGTAGAAAAAGTATATTAATTATCTCTTTTAAGAAATAATCATCAGAATTCTCCAAAACCGATAAAAAAAAATTCAAACTAAAGTTTTGAGAACTCCAAACAGGATAACAATCCTTACTTTAATCTGAATTTCTCTAATATTCCTTACTTAAATACGGTGTTTAGAAGAAATACTTCTAGAAAGGTAAAGTAAGAAACTTCAAAAATCTGACACTCCATTAAAGAGAGAGAGAAAAAGAGAGGGGGGAGGGGAGTGAGAGAGGGAGAGAGAGAGGAGAGAACACTGGCATACATGGTCAAAATCAACTTTTTTTGAACTCTAGAAATAATCCCCAAGTGTGCAACTACCCATGGAATATTTTTTCAAGAAAAGTGGTTGAATCTCTGAAAACCGTGAGATATTTGATATTTCTATTTGCACACACCTCATCCCCCTTTCTCAAATCTAAGGCAGCCTTAAAAACCAGAAACACTAGAACCACAGTAGCTTTAAAAACTAGCCACCAGATGGGACAAAATGGTTTTAGAACTACCTTAAAATTCTTATACTCAGAGATTTCTCACTACTTGACCTATAACAACTCACTGAAAAATTCCCATTTACAGAACTTATCTTTACCCAGATTTAGAGTTCATTCAGTGAGGAAAGTTTATCCCAAAGAGACTGTTTAAAAAACAAAAAGGTAGTAATGCTGAACTTTGTAGCTGCCTGAGGCAACGATACCTTTTGAGGCATACAAGAGACTGATCAAAAACAAACAAACAAACAAAAAAACCTGAAAAGAATCTGTGGAATGAATTGTCTATATGGAACTTTAAAAAGTTTCATCATATGCCAGAGGATCTAGAAAACCATGTACTTATGCATGTTTTTGTTCATGTCTAAGAAAGATCAGTAAAAACCCTGAACTCTTATCTCTGATCTCAAGCCTCTACAAGAGCAGGAGGGAAAGCTAAGACAGAGTTATGAATTTCCAGAGCAATGAAGTCATGTCTCAAAGCATATTCACAGTCCTTTGGCAAAGTAGCTATAGCATGATTCAAGGCATTCAATTAAAACTTAGTTCAGTCATTAGATGACATTGATGCTGAGTGAAAACTTTTGTGACCACACATTATAAAGGATGCAGACTTTACAGAAAAGGCTAGGGAATTTATTTAAGAGATAAATAGCAAAAGCAACAATGAAAGGTGACCCTGAGAACAGAGCAACCACCACCACCACCACAACAACAACAACAACAAAAGAAACCCTGATTTCCAGAGTTCTCAAATATCAGTTAAACCTCCAATTTTCAACAACAGTAAAAATAGTAAGGCATGCTAAGAAACAAATACTTGTGGTTCATATACAAGAGAAAAAAAGTTAGTAAAAAGTGCCTCTGGGAAATCCTAGATGATAGACTTACTACACAAAGACTTGAATCAGCTATTATCAATATTTCCAATGAACTAAAGATAGTCATGACCATAAAATTAAAGTGTGAGAATGTCTCTCCAAGTAAAGAATATCGATAAAGTGACATATTATTTTTGAAAGGACCAAATAAAATATTTAAAGGAGGGGCTAAACAGAAAATTTAAATAGGCAGAAGAAAGAATCAGCATACGTTAAGATAGATCAATTTATACCATCCAGTCAAAGGAACAGTAAAGAAAGAACAAAGGAAAGTACATGAAGTCATAGAAACCTGTAGGACAACTTGAAGTATACCAACATATGCATAACTGGAATGTTATAGTAAAGAAAAGAAAGAAAGGACAAAAATGATATTTAAAAAATAGTATCTAAAAACTTCTAAAATTTAATTTAAAACATTCATATATTATCCAAAAAGCTCAACAAACTTTATGTAAGGTAAACTCATAATTTTTCACAAATAGACAAAAATCACCAACAAATTGTCAAAATCTGAAGACATAAAATTTTGAAAGCAGCAGGAGAAAAACAACTCATGACATACAAAGAATCTTCAAGTAGTCACTGTTGACTTCTCAGTAGGAGTATTGAGGCAAGTAGGCCAAGAATAATGTATTCAAAGTCATGGAAGAAAGATTTTAACCAAGAATTCTATATCCAGAAAAACATTCTCCAAAGAAATAAAGAAATTAAGACACTTTTATATAAATAAAAACTGACATAATATATCTCTACCAGTCTGTCCCTACAAGAGATACTAGCGCAAAACTTTCATGCTGATAGGATAGGACACAAAACAATAGTTTGAATCCCTACAAAGAAATAAGAATAATGGCCCTGGCTGGTGTGACTCAGTAGATTGACCAATAGCCTGCGAATCAAAAGGTCACTGGTTCAAATTCCAGTCAGGGCACATGGCTGTGCTGTGGGCCAGATCCCCTGTAGGGTGTGTCCAACAGGCAACCATAAATTGATATTTCTCTTCCTCTTTTTCTCCCTCCCTTCCCCTCTGTCTAAAAATAAATAAATAAAATATGATAATAAAAATAATGATAAACAAATATATGAAAATATGTAAAATAATATAAACATGACTATTTATAATAGCTATCCTATTTGATTTAATAGACAGTTTCATAAAGCACTTTTATAAAACTGTATTGATATACTTACATTAAATTAAGATTTGGTTTGTATTTCACTAGAACTACATAATAGGGAGAGAATGGAATTCTTTTGAGGCTATATTCTTGTAAATAAAAAAATTAATTAGTTTTAGTGCAAACTAAATTGTTTCAAGTTAAGATGTGTATTGTAAATCCCAGAGAAAACACTAGAAAAATAAAATATAATAAACAAGGGAATTGGTAAAATAGAAAAACTGCTTAAGACAAAATAATGCACACCCCATGAAAATTACAATTAAACTACAGAAAAAACATCATTAAGAACCACCTGGAATCTAACTGCATGGAAGTCCTACAACTAAAGATATATAGAAGAAGCTACCTTGAGACTTATAGGAGGGGTGCAGATGTGGAATGGCCTGGTTCCACACCCACATGTGGTGGATAAAAATCAGAAAGGATACCTTGGGTGTGGACATTGCCCCTGAGTAACGAGGGGTTGCAGCCCAACATCAGGAACCCAGCCCAGGCTTCCAGAACCAGGAAGAGAAGAACCCACTGCTTCTGGCTGAAAAAGCCAGTGAGGAATGTGTCTGAGTGAGATGGAGGGCCTCTGGCATCCCAGGTGTTTCTCTTACAGGGCCCAAACATGGATTTATTTGGACTTACTCCCTCCAAAATCTAATGCTGGAGCAGCAGCTCAACTGGCACCAGGGACATACAGGAAAGAAGGTGGGATAAGGGTGGGGCCTAGAGGGGTAGCTTTCTCTTAGACAGAAGTGCTGGCAGAGGACATTGCTCTTTTGCTGAGTCCTCTCCCCTCAGAGTCTGCAGGTAGTATTATATTTGAATTTCCATCAATGCGGTTATGACTGCTTGCCCCGCGCTGGTGATTCCCTGAGACACTGCCACATTCAAATTTTGGACCCACACAGGTGTTTCCAGTGGCCTTTTCATAAGAATGTTCTCTCAAATAAGCAGTATCTAAGCTCAGAGCACCCCTTGCCTCTCTTACTAAGTGGCCTGAGCCCTGGCATTAGAAGTAGCTGGGCTTGGTTCACAGCTTGGCCTCTCTTGGGCACCTCCAAATCCACTACAATAAGCAGCCATCTACAGAATGCTTGGTACCTCATACTGAGATGCCCCAGGAAGATCACAGTCCATAGCTGACCTTGGCCTGCACCTCCTGGGAAACCCCAGAGCCATTGAACCTAGTGGACAGCTTCATTGAACCTAGTGGACACCACATTGACGCACCACCCTACCATCTCCACAAGCAAATACTCAAGGGGTGGATGCAGTTGGCATGAAAGCCCCATTGAAATATGTCCTGCTATGTGGCATGGGCCCCTGTACAGCTGATCCTCAATGGTGGTTGGTGGTAAGTGGTCTAAGCCAGTTCTTATGGCTAATCAGCCTAGGGATAAATTTCTCCTATTGACTTGACAATAACAACCAAGGCTCAGCTACAACAGGAGGGTGTACACAGTCCATATGGGGTGGGGAGGGACACACCTGAGTGCCCAATTGGGTGAACAGTGAGGCTGTGCCACTGAGACCTACAGGACATGTAGTACTTTAAGCCACTCTACCAAGCCCAGGAGATATAGCCACACAACTTAATACATAAAAACAAACACAGGGAGGTTGTCAAAATGAGTAGACACAGAAACGCATCCCAATTTAAACAACAGAAAAAAATTCCAGAAAAAGAAGTAAACAAAATGGAGACAAGCCATCTAATAGATACAGAATTCAAAACACTGGTTATAAGGATATTCATTGAATTCAGTGAGAATTTCAGCAGCATTAAAAAGTACATGGAAACCATTAAAAATAGTAAGAAGTCAAGGATATGCTGGTATGAACCAGTAAGAAATCAAGGACATAGGTATTCCAATCAAGATGAGGGTGTAGGTAGACACGTTTTGCCTCCTCAGGCAACCAAAACAATAACCACCACTAAATTGTAAAACAAATAACACCCAGAACTGTTAGAAAATCAAACCGTGTGGAAGTTCAATAACCAAGGATTTAAAGAAGCCACACTCATCCAGATGCGTAGGATGGGTAGAGAGGTGGAATCTGGGCTGAGAAGCAAGGAAACACAGTGTGGTGCAGAGAGGCAGTGGTGACAATGGAATGACAGTTCGCACATTCATGTGTGGTGGATAAAAATTGGCAGGGATACTTTGGGAGCAAGTGATCCCAGCCCCAGATCAGACTGCAAAGCCCAGTGTTCCAGAACTAAGAAGATAAAGCCCTATAACTTCTGGCTGTATAAACCAGAGGGGGTTGGGACAGCAGAAGAAATGACCATATTTTCAGGAGAGTCCACTTAAAGGGACCACATAGACTTAGAGCATATGCAGAACTACCCACACTAGGATTCACAACCAGGTCAGAAGGTGGAAGGGGGCCACTCACATATGGAAAGTGGGTGAAGTGACTGGAAATAGGGTAATGCTGGGAAAACCTCCAGAAGCCAGGCAGTGGCATTGCCCTTTTTCTGAGCCCTCCCCACACACAGCCACAAAGTGGTGAAGAGGGTTATCCAATCCAGGTGATTACCCAAGACTCTACCCCATACAACTTAACAGGTGAACTAAGATAGGGAGTCAAAGCAGCTCTACATAATACACAGAAACAAACATAGGGAGGCTGCCAAATTGAGAAGATAAAGAAATATAGGCCAAATGAAACAGCAGGAAAAAAAAAAAAAAGAAAAAGAACTAAGCACAATGGAGATAGCCAACCTATCAGATGCAGAATTCAAAATGTTGGTTATCAGGATGCTCAGATAACTCACTGAGTATGGCAAAAACATAAAAGAAGAAATAGAGGTTACACTAAGTGAAATAAAGAAAAATCCATAGGGAACCAACAGTGAAGGGAAGGAAGCTGGGATTGAAATAAACAATTTGGAACATAAGGAAGAAATAAATATTCAACAAGAACAGAAAGAAGAAACAAGGAGTCAAAACAAAATGAGGATGGTCATTAGCCATCAGAGAGATGCAAATTAAAACCACAATGAGATACCACCTCACACCAGTCAGAGTGGCCAACATCAACAAAGCAACAGATAACTGTTGGAGGGGATGTGGAGAAAAGGGAACCCTACTGCACTGTTGGTGGGAATGCAGACTGGTGCAGCCACTGTGGAAAAAGGTATGGAACTTCCTCAGAAAAATGAAAATGGAACTGCCTTTTGACCCAGCAATTCCACTACTGGGATTATACCCTAAGAATCCTGAAAAACCAATTCAAAAGAACCTTTGCACTCCTATGTTCATAGCAGCACAATTCACAATAGCTAAGTGCTGGAAACAACCTAGATGCCCATCTACAAATGAATGGATCAAGAAAC